>DWDX01003453.1:0-13104 GCA_018245675.1 Agara michaeli | reverse complement strand
GTCGACGACCTCGCCGGCGAGGTCGGTGTATGAGCAATGTGGGGTTGTTGTGTAGTGTCTGGGTTAGGAAATACATGTTGCGTCTTGATTTTGGCGAGTTGTATAAAGGTGTTTTCTCAATTATCCAATATCATCAATTATTATTTATCAGTCCATCCCTCACTACACTTTGAAACCATCTTTATCAATGAGTACCTATAATAAGGAACAGTACCAAGATTGATTTTCCAAAAAAAACAGAAGTAAAAACCTAAAACTACTTTTTGCTGCATTAGAAATAAACACGTAAATGCCGCCAGCCGCAAAAAAGGAATAAGAGTTTGAAAATTGAAGTACATTTCAGCGCACCTTTCGCCGTTTTCTCAAATGATCTCAAATCGTCCGCAATGAAAAGAGAACAAACAATAAAGACAGCTCAACGGGCGTGCGTGTGACAGTGGATACGCCTTAATGCAGTCACATTTTCCTTTCATCTCTAGAGCTTGGAGATGTAACGAAACAAATAACTAATTTCTTTCCTCACAACGTTTATTTAAGGTAAATTCGACATTTTAAACGGCCCAATAAAAGTATGAAGAGGAATATAAGCCAGGTTATATCCGGTAACAGGTCCTAATTGTTAATTTGTTAAACTTCCAGGTTTCTTTTGGTTTCTCTATTGTCTCCTTTGCTCCTTCCTTCTTTTTAAATGAAAACTTCACTGATTGATTCAGTTTTATGTTTTGAAGTTCTGTATTATATAATGGTTTTATAAACAAAAAAATGCATAAAGTTATTTCTTTACGATGTTTCAAAGAAGTGAATCCTTGCCTTTCCTGAAGACACTTAATGACGAGGCCTTAATTAGAGCTCTCACGTAGGTGGCATTTGTGCACTGCGCGTTGCCGACGTCGATCCTGGCTTACAGCATGACGTGAACGTGTAGGTTACCTGAAGCTTTCATGTAAAGGGTAGTCAACGAGGCAGTTACAAGTGGTTACAAGACAAAGTTCGATTTCCACCCGGGACAAACGTTTGTGTTATGAGTACATTTGTTTGTCTTGTCTCTGAGTGTAATATTAAATATCTATATAAGAATTCTATTGTATACGCATGTTTATCAGCTGTCCGGTTACTTAATGCTGGCATTTAATTGCTTCGGTTTTTCAATATTTTTTTTTTATAAAATCAACTCATTAAAATGTATTCTAAAATGAACAAATAAAATATATCATCTTAGTTCTATTTGATTGTTTTTCTCTTTGATGTTTTGAAGGGAAATTCCACAGATGCAAAATAATTATATATCCTGCTTGCTCTTTTACTATCGTTACGTTATTTCAAAAGAAAATAATTCATATACAAAACACTTTGAATTTTAAAAATGAATTATTATCTGACGTACATAAATCCGCCCGCAAGACGGTCGCAATCCACAGACTTAAAATAATAGCAACCGCATCCTGCGCACCCCTCCTCTGCGGTTATATTACTTTTATTATTGAAATAACAAAAATACTTGACATATAAAAAGTCGCGTAATATTCTGAATAAATTATTACTTGACGTAAATCCGCGCGCGGCAGTATTGCCCGCATTCCACAGATGTAAAATAATGGTTATGGATTTCCGGCGCGCGCCTTCCTTTTCCCGTCCCCATTTCCTCTAAGCAGTACATAGATAAAAAACAATTCTACACCTACTCCAACCATTTTTCTTTGTACTTCAGTCGATATAGGTAAAAAATATTAAAATCTAGAACGTACCCACTATCAAATAATATATTATATACATTAATATGACTGCGTGACTGCGAGACCAGGGGTCCTGGGTTCGATTCCCACCCGAGACAAATATTTCAGTGATCAACGTACTTGCTTGTTCCGTGTAATAAAAAAAATATCCATATTAGTATTACATGCTGTATATATTTATCAGCTGTCCGGTCACCATAACAGTTATTTAATTGCTTAATTAGGAATCGCCTGTGGAATTATACCCAATTCTTGTTAAATTATTGTTCTCGAGATAAATACTATAATGTATGTGGAAAATATCGGAGTAAACAACGAGTGTAGTTTTATTTCGGTATTTAGATGTTTACTGTTGGAAGCCAAAAACGCAATACATTTCGTTGGAAAATTTCCGCCCGCGCTAAGTTCGGGGCAGCTTCGAGTGTACAGCGGCGCTGGCACTCCGACCTGTATCCGCTTTAAGTTATTAATGTGGCATTCTTTTAAAGCATTCAACATTTAATATTTACGACCTCCGTATTTAAATCAAAGATTGTCAATAATAGTAATGCTTGGCATATTATTAATACATCTAAACACGGAACAAACAAATGTGCTCATGACGCTAATGCCTATCCTGGATGGAAATCGAACCCGCAACCTCCCTGTTAGCCGTCAGTGTCTCTAATCGCTAGGCCGAGGGGGGCTCGGCGTCATTTTTTGTGCTCGAACTTAACTAGCAACATGCACGTTAGGTCGTTACTGTTAAAAGAAAAAAATAACTGAACATGCACGAAATCAGACTAAATTTTAGTTTTGTATTAAAGTGAAAGATATAAAATAGCGAGTACATAAAGCGTCAGTACAAAGACACACAACATTCATTTCGAATTTATGGAATGTACCCTTCGGGGACAGAATAGGTGATATTTCTGCGAGACGCTGTCTGAGGGGTTGATGACATTCGCGATATACGATCCGGCTACCTTTTGAAACCATACCGTCTTTCGTAATACAAATTCCTCGCGATTCGGAATCTCCATCTCTACAGACGTACAGAAATGTCGAGATAAAAATGCTTTCAGACTTTACCCTTTTTTATTACAATATAACTAGCGAGGGAGCGAACTCTAGGTGACCGCTGTACCCTTATAAATGTGGGGAAAAGCACGTCGAAACGCCTCGTTTCTCTCTGTTTTAACAAACGAAACTTGCTTAAGTAGCCATATTTGGCTATTTTTAAATGCATATGCATCGACAAGACCGAACTTCATGGTCTACATAACGTATTGAAGCGGATATAACACAATCGTATCAAATATTTGTTTAAAAATATTTCACCGATGGGCCGTTCGGGGCCGTCGGTGGCGGAATATTCCGTTATTCTCAGCTCACGAGGACGGAATATTTTCTGTGTTTATCGACATCGAGCTTCCGCTGACCGGTGAGTTACGTGTGCTCTGAATCTGGATCGGCCGTGTGTCCTATCTGGCTTTCACAGGTTCCCATTAGAAAAAAAAACTTGGCTTCTATGTTATCGAGAGAAATTTAGACACACGTAAATATATAATATGTGTTGTGTTCTAACACATCGTGCCGTAAATTGCTTGCGTGATTATATTCCATATGGAACCGTTACCCTGGCTTTGTGATGCACCGACAGCGGGGCGGTTCGTAGGCGTCCGCTCCGTTTAGACGATGTAAGACTAACGACCCGATAAACGGTCTACCTACACTTGCATATCCCTTTATGAACGTTTAATAATGAACACATAGCTCTACATACAAAGCTTTATCTCTCTGTTAGTTCAGGCAGGATTGACTTCGCCGTTGTATTTATTGATATCACCCGAATGTTTTGAACAAAAAAGGAAATAAGCGTGTTTTGTATGAATTCAACGATATTGGGTTCGCGACAGGTATTCGATGTAGAAAAATTACGTCAGGTCTATTATATGAAGATAGAAATATTTAGCAACAGATGCTCTCTGCCTGCCTCGTGACGGTTTATAGACAAAGGTTAGGCATCTATTACATACTATAGATGAAAGAACAGATTAATTTTAAGCAATAACGTTCGATCCCTTACGAACAACGCAAATTTATTTGCATTCTTGTTAACGGAATATTCTCCCCTTCAGTATTAAGATTGGACAACAAAATTGCGTTCGTTCCACTTGCGAAGTGGAAGGGAGTTATTTTTCAATACGACAAATATTTTGACACTTCGGAGGCGCGACTCGTCTGCGTCGCAATTATAAGTTTGCGTCGTGAGGTGTCCGGGCGGAGAGTCTCGAGCGGTGCGTTCTCTTCCATCTCGTTTCTGACTGAACACTAAAGTGGCCCAATTTCCGGTGCTCATGGACATCTATCTCATCCTCATCTTCAATGTGCGGCATTGTATTATCCATTTACTTACTTGAAACTGCATTGTTGCTATATGTTGACTCTTTTTTCCTTGTGGTTAGGGACCTGACTACTAAACCGGAGGTAGTGAATTCGATTCCCACCGACGACAAACTTTTGGGTGAACTGCTTATTCTGTGTTTGGATGTAATAAAAAGAATATAACTATACAAGTATTGTATAGTACGAGTATGTCTGTATGGTCAACAGCCGTCCGGTTCACATAATACAAGCGGTTAATTGCTTAATCAGGAATCAGATAGCCGTATGTGGAATTCTCCCTATGATTCCCATATGGTATATAAGATATCGTAATTTTCCCTCAGGAAATGTTCAAACGCGGATGTATCGAAAATCGGATAACACGACTCCGCGCGGCTTGTATGTTCCTTGTCCCGGTTTAAATCTAATGTATCCTATTTTTTTTATATCTACAAGGCATTTGCAATTTCTCTTTTTATTTTGGATCGTGAATTACCTTTTTATTCTTTACACTCACTTTTCTCAATTTAATTCTTGATTGACAGCCTTCAAATTGTCTTTTACGTAGCTTGTCGAGTCTTTAGGGTTCCCAAACTTACTTCGCGGCGCACTCATGTATGGTATTTTGTCTCAGCGCTCGCTCAGCGTTTGTTCGTTCGCTACTCTCCTACCATAAACACATATAAACAATAAAATATACAGGTGCCTGCCCATATCAAAAGAAAATATTTGTATGTCAAGCCTTATTTCCACTGGGATTCAGAGTTGCGGGTCCTCAACGTAACGAGGCGGCAGTTCCGTTACTCCTCGCCACTCGACAAGTTTTAAGACGCAAACTTTAAAAAGAAAGTTTAGTTTCACAAACAAATATTCGATTTGAACTGGATTCAAGAATATCCGCCAACACCCCTCAAGCTTGGCGACAGTGGCCCGGAACAATATTTGTACACTTTTACCGGGCGACCGACAAACATAAATAAGAAGGTTGTTTTTGCACTTCCGGAGCGTCGGACGCCGAGAGTCCCCGTCGATAGACAGATCAAATAGCTCCTTCTTTATTATTGTTTACGAGAAAACGGGGACCCGATTACGTGAGTGTGAACGTGAAATTGAACACGCGGAGGCCGCTTCGGCGTCAGGGTGGTTGAACTCAATTATTTATTTTACATTATCGACAATATTGTGCGGAACGTGAGAAAGATGCTCGAACGATAAAGGGTATCCTCAGATGGTTCGGGCATGTGGAAATAATATCTGGTCAAAGAATGATGAACATATACAATCGAATGTTAACGGATACAGGTGCCAAGGAAAATCAAGACTCTCTGACCTGGACCAAAAAGGTCGGATACTGGCTGACGGGACAGTCACGAGTTTCGGAAACTAGCGAAAGATATTAAATGACATTCAGATATGATATTATAGTTAAGAAATATCATGAGTGTTTGTACGTTTTGTAGCGCATTAGATACAATTTGTAAAGCCTTTTCTGAGTTCTATTACTTCATAGCTTTATCTACAGCGGATCTATTCGGCATCTTCGTCAATATCTCCGTCAACCGTCCACCTATTGTCACCACGCCCAGAGCATCTGACGCAGCTGACGACGTCGCCGTAATCGGATTGCCATCTCGAGAATGGACAGCTTTATAATTGAACGTCGCACAGATAGTAACTTCCAATAGCTCGACGAGTGAGAGTCGTAGAACCGTCCGACGAGACTAGCAATATGTAATAACAATATTTTATACTAGTTGCGCCCGGCCCACTCCAGGTGATCTATTTAATATTCCCGGTCATATATAAGTAACATATACGACCTCAATTTAGTGTAGTAATGTCTATATCTCCGAAACGATTATTTTTTAAATTTTGTGTTCATATAAAATTTCATCATAGTTTCACTACCGTTTAGAAGTAAATGGGGATATAAGACGATACAATTGTTAAATGGATTCTAATCTGCCATTTTGAGCTGAACTGCCCCTTGCAGTTAGACTGGAGCACGTCGAGGTAACTCGACCGAGTCTTCTATTAAGCCGGAACCGCAAAATTAAAATACGGCTATAAGCAGCTAACCTAATTAGAACGCGAAGGAAGCGAGGCGTGTTTTGAAATGAAATTCAAAGGCCCGAGAACTAGGGATCATCGCCGGCTCTTACGCTGGAGTACGTTCGTACATGAGAGCCTGGATCCTAGCATAGCAGATATATTACGCTATAAAATTTCATAATAATTCATAGCGGACCGAGTATTCGGGGTCCTTCCGTTATTATCATCGCCTTCTGTAATTTATTCGCTCGTAAAAATTTTAACGCATACTCGTTATACCCCGCCACCGCGCCGGCGCCGCGCCGCCCGCCGCGCCGCCCGCCGGCGGCACCGCACTGACGATTTCAATTTGTTTTAACGACTAATTAAGTGTTCATTATCAGCGCTCGAATTTTGTGGCGTCATATTAGAAATCAAAAACGCTTACACGAGTACAATATTGTGTACGAAGCAAAGCAGACACAGCTTTTTACAACTGAAGTACGAAATTCTAGGTCGATACGTTATACATTAATTGCAAAGAAGTAATACCTGGGACAATTAACTATAGCTTCATTAAATGTGATAGTTTTAAAACATTTTAAACAAAAATGACATTAGCAAACACAGAAGAGTGCATCCATTTTACGCATTTGTACACGAAACTCTGATCTTTGATTTTTCGTGGTCACCTGCGTCGCTCCACCTGTAGAGGAAAGTCTGCTCGCCTTAGAGAACCTACCCGATTATGTTATCTAAGGCCTGTGAAGGTTACCCGCATCGTACCTGCGCGGTAAACTGAGCCCTTAACCCTTATCACTATTTAAAAGATCTGTATCTAACAATGACCCGGTAAGTAAGGTAAGGGTGAAAAAATCCTACTTATTTACTTAAAAGGACACCGCGTCAGCCGGCGGGTATTAGATGTGAGCCAAAATAGGCCCCTACACAAATCTTTTGTTATAGTACGTGGTCAGCGGGCACGACTAGGCGAAAGGGTTATAGTTTTATAATCACTGTAAATGTCTTGATATTATTATTATTTTGCAATGTATACGAGGCTAGAGACCCTTCCGTCGCTGCACAACAGAGAGCTACCGGGCTCTAACCGATTGAAATCCTATGATGTTGGTTCCTACGGCGGCTGAAATGCAACTAAGAATATAAATTGAAAGAAAATGGAAATCGTAAACGCCAAAGGTGGAATCGCGCCGGTACCTACTCCGAGACTTATTTCGAAGCCTCCTGCAACCTTTCTTCCCTTTACAATTTCCTTGTTTATCCGTACACATGTTTCCACATGAGTAAATCAGTCCCGGCCCGCGCCGCTGTCGGTACTCGCAGTTTGATTGTGTTTATTATGAATGGTTGCGTTCACTACAAATAAACGAATATTAAAATCATGTCAATCAGAAGGATACAAAACCGACAGATAAATGTAGAAGAGTCAGGTCTGTCAGGATAGAGATATTTTACACTAGGCTCCCTGTCTACCCCGTCAGGGAGCTGATGTATTAGCTCGCGTTATATCAATAATAATGATGATGTCCCATATGATAATGATGATCCAATGATAATGACAATGACACTCGCAAAACCAAATATTATTTTATAATCAATAATAATTAAGCAAAAGGACCGGCAACGAAACAGCGCGATATACAAAGGTCGTAAACACAGAATCAATGGGCGGGCGGGCTGAGGGCGGCGTACAATGGACGATCATTGTACCGACGCCACTACAGCCTTTCTTTCTCCGAGATTCGCTTCTTTATCCGCGAACAGGCTCCCGTGAGCGGGTTTTATTGGAAAAGTTTCGGATTTCCTGTAAAAGCCCATTGTGGCTCCTTATTGAATCAACTATTTCATTTAGTTGTGTCGCTTCGCTGGCTCCCGCTCGCGATATTTCCACAAAGGATTATAGTCTGCTTTGATTCTATTACCTTGATTTAATCATAGGGTTCGGATTTACACTGGAATGATAATAACAAATACGAAAAGAAGAAAGAACCTAGTCTGGTATTCGAATACTTATTCGTCATTTTATTCTTACCGCCATACAAAATTACTGGCATTGGTGCATTGCGTTGTACAAATTATTATTATTAGATAGCAAACAATACGGAGGGAGTAAAGCAATAGCTACGACAACAGCGGGAAATAGTTTCGATCCACGAAATAAAATTGATCAGTGGATCTCATGTATTTTCCACTTTATATCATACAAAGTGAGGCAAATACTATGGATATATTCGTAGGTTAGCGAGTATCGAGAGAAACCTAATAAAGTAGAGCGCACGGGGAACTTCATCCCATCTGTTTACAGAGCGGGCAAGAGCCGCGACAACGACACCCATTTTCTCGACGATTGTACTTTAAAACATCAACATCGGCAGCCTACCTGCCTTCGACGGCGTGCATCCATGCTACATGAAAATATAGAAAAAGAAAAAGTTGTTATTGTTATTAAAATAGCTGATTAGTTGAAAATTTGCATGGCAGCAACGTGGTCTCTGACCCAGGCCCTCCTTAAAAACGGTTACAGCCATGCATTAACGAGCCATCTGAAATTAAACGTTCTATGTTTCTCAAATATTTCTATTTCAATCCTAAGTATCGGTACAAAGTGTGCAGCTACCTCGAAAGACTAAGTCAAAGCCCCTTTTTTCAGTGTCCTTTGCCCAACGTAGGAAAACACAAACTCAGAGCTACTTCATAATTATATTATAAGCATAATATGTTTTCAGTAGCGCGGACACTCAAATGAAAATACTTTTTAATTATCTTCACAAAGTTTCTTCTGTCTTTTTATCCGAGCCGTTATTGAGTCAGGGTGCATAAATTCCACGAATACCTTTTAAAATACTTCCACACTGTTTCTATAACACTTTAATTTCTACATTCTAGGAATATTTCTACCAGGTCACTCTATAACACATGGATGATGGATGAATGCAAGTAAAATCATAGATACTGAGATAGCTTAAACAGTAAACAAACTGAACTAGCTGTCTGCTGGCTACATACATTATGACCGAAGGAGCACACTAGTTTACTAATGGAGACCACTAATCACCAGATTTGGTGTAGATGGTAGTAAAATATCTTTCGGTCGCCTTTAAAGCCACATACCCAGCCAGCCATAGATAGGTAATAATACTAATAATAATAATTGGAAAGAAAAGTTGTGCTGACCTGAATCGGCGATGAAATGTTATAGCAAATAGCTATTTGTGTGTGTGCGTGGCTGCAAGCATGTGCATGTGTGTGAGGTACGCGGGTGATAGCGATTGGATAAGATCAGACAAGGCTTATCCAAAGCTTTTACAACAAACACTAACGGGATGATAATAATTGACCATTGCAGTTAACCAATAAATTTATTTCGTGCAATTTTTCTAAGCCATTTTGTTGACGTAACGACCACAACACGAATAAAGAACGTCCATTCATAATCGAGATGAAGTTTTATCGGGACCAAGTCGAGGGGAAATGAAATGAAAGTACCTCATTACGTTAAATAAATAAACAAAGAAATCGTAAATCTGTATAGTAATAATTGCAACGGAAGGAAAAACCAGCTTCTCATAAATAGCGCAGCGGGGAAGAAAGAACAAACAAGGTATTGTACGGGGGTGCACGCTTGACTCACCGCACTGTGGTGAACAGTTCTCCTTGGATTCACATTGATTCTATTGAACACTGCTATAGACTCGTTAATGAAATTTTAATTATTATTCATATTCTGCATGTTTCATTGTAGAATTTCATTGGTCTTTATGTCATTCGTTCATTCAATTTTATTTCAAATTCATGTTATTGGCAATGGGAGTGCAGATTTCCTCACGAAATCTTTCTTCACGGTTTTGACGAATCTATAAAAGGTGCAGAACTTCGCTAAGTGACAGGTACTCACTGAGGCACTCGCCAGTATGAGGAAGAAATACTGCAGTAGAAAAATGGAAATGTCAATCAGTAACAGCTGAGCCTAAATTGTCCTGAAATAGCTCCCGTATATAACTATTTATGTGTAAATATACCCGATATTACCTATAACTTACGTTCTCTAGATAAAGTCGTCTGGTAAATAGATGGAATAAGTAGGAAGTCGAAAGCTTTTACGTCAGTGAAATTATTACCATCTTTCGCTTAACTACAGCGATCATAATGTAACATTTGCCGTATGCCGAGACATAAGTGTTATGATTTCCCTTTACTCCTTGGTAATGCAGTTACTTACTTTTATATTAGTGGCGTATGAGAGAATATTATCCAGTTTTCCAAGGCACTATAGTCCTGGCATCGTATAAAAGTTCCGTAATAGACCATTATCTCCGCGGCGGCCGCGGGCTCCACGTAATGGAAAAATTGACTCTCTCACTAATCTATATGAGCCCGTTTATTGCGTCCGATACTCGCCAACTTCTTAGTGCGGGATTTAGAAGATCTCTATCCGGGACATTATCAATATTAGCCGATTATGGCTTTTCAAAAACGTTCTCGAAATTTGCGATTGCACTTATACGGTATTTCTTCTCTCTCTTCCCACCTATATATCCCACGTGACCATGTGGGATATGTAGATTTCCTAACTTGTTTCCGCCACTTCGCCTTATCCCTGAAATCATCCTCGGTCACTTGATACGTCATCATGCCCTTCGGTACTAACGTCTTGCCACCTCGTTTGGGTCTGCCACAGGATCGCTGACTGGGTTCTTATACGGTACCGTGTGGATGAAAAATACAATCTGTTATAAAGTATTTAATTACTTTCTCTTTCTAATGGATTTGGATTGAATCGAATCGGGTAATCATTTCGGTTGTTGCGGCATTCATTAAAGTGTCGGCCGCGAACAAGGGCGGCCATTACGAGCGGCGATATTTTCACTTTTATTGCTCCCGATGTGTAGCTGGAAGGGGGCGGCACGCTGAGTGCAATTACATCAATCACTGATAGTAACGAAACTAATCAACGGTAAAGAATTACCACTTTGTTAACCTACTTTATTTAACCGTTACCTTAATTTAGTTTTAATTATTTTGGGCTCTATATGTACTTTTTAAAACTTACGTTTTTATTTCTACTTAATTTGCATGTTTCTCTCATTCAGAAATGATTGTACCTTAATTTTCTTAAGAATAGACTTTTGTATAAAGCACATTTTAATGTAACTTAATTTAATTGTCATACTTTGGATGTGCATGTATGTGTGTGTATTTTACGGTGTAAGGTTATATTTCTCGCAAAGAGCAGTTGCAATAAACCAATCTGAACGGAACTATGGCGAGCCAAGTGAGACCGATCGATCATATACCACAATTATATACAATTGCTGTAATTATTCCAATATTAAAGTATGTAAGAGCACCCATCCTAGATGTAAAGAAGTGCCTAGGCACTTCTTTACTTTGAAATAGTATAACGTTCCAACCACTTCTTTCCACCTTCATATTCTTATGCTAAATTGGAAAATTCCCCTACTATTTTGCGTATTACAATTTCATGGGTAAATATAGGATTTTATGTAATTTCAGTAAAATTTCCTCAACCCATTATACGACTAGCGAAGCATAAACGATACCATAAACAGCATTGCGTTTGATTGGAAACAACAAACCCACCATATCATTACTATCTACTTAATTATTCAAATATTTTGTAGTGTGTAGACGAAGGTCCAATTCCGTTTAGTTTTTAAAATACTATGAGATACCTATTATTCGTGTTATTAATTACTAGCTTTTAATGAAAATAAAAAAAAATATTAATATCCAGAAATGGACTACATAAAATTAAAAACGCCTCACAATGCTAGCAACGTTTGCTCTTTTCTCACTCAGACTTCATTAAACTAAGTGCATGTTGAAAATACTGTTATAAGTCAGTTGTCTGTTTTGAAATACCCTTTGAGAGCGGAGAAATATGACTTAATGACGTTCAGTGATGATTAATAAATGAGAGTGGTTTTTATATCGTTTTTCAAAGAGCAATTGATAAAATATATTTATTGTGTTCGTTTAAATATAACTCGATCAGTCCCCGAGTTATCTATCGAGCAGTGAAGCGCGAGTAGCTACGCTCGATCGATCATTCCGGACTAATGATGATTGATTAGGGTATTGTGTAGCTATTAGCCTAATCATTTAAGTGTGTGTCCGATTTCTATTAGTCAAATCCGAGCAGATGTTAAATGCGACGTTACGAAACTTCTATAACGCTTTATAATCGATGTATAATGTCGATCGTCGTCGTCGTCCATGTCGATCGATGTCGCAGCTCAGACGAGCTATATTTAGTTTAACGCTTTTAATTTCAGTTACGGTTTTGTAAATCATTTAATTAGAAGTTTGCCATGAGCACTGAGATTAGCTCTTATTGTATCTTGTTTATATACGTTTAACATTTATTTAACGTAAAAGCGACAGTGCAAACAAACTGCTCAATAAAAAATATGTGTGCGTACCTCCGCAGTCACATACCGAGTAGAATGATTACAGTATTTTTACAACGTAATTACCTACTGAACAAGTTTTTCTCTACATCTATAGTGAATAACCCACCGTATCTTTACCAATCCATTCTGCAACAGAGATCGGTGCCAAGCGTTGGGATGCAAAAGTGGTCGCAACCAAATGGTAATAATTGTCGCGCTCGATATTTTGTATCGAACTATTCGTGCGGAGGTGAAGTTTGAAATGTCGCTATTTATCAGGCTCGGCCGCCGCTAATTGTGATTAATCAGGGTACCGCGTGTCGCTCATTCAACTAAATGTACATTACACGTGCGTTCCCGTCGCGACAAGCCGATAACGATAACGTGATGTGACAAATCGTCACAGATTTATTCTAATTTTCATGGAGATTTCCCCGTAACTGCGTATTGTTATTTAATTACAATTTTATTTATTTACTAGCTTTTGCCCGCGACTTCGTCCCGCGCGTATATTATTATACATATAAACCTTCCTCTCG
>DWDX01003452.1:0-13105 GCA_018245675.1 Agara michaeli | reverse complement strand
TTGGTTGGCTAACTGCGACCCCTTTTATATCCCCTAGACGGATACCGCACGTTCAAGTTGTATGGCGTCCCCTACGAACGAGAGGGGTTCGCGAAACTTGACCACAAACGGTCACTTGTAATGAGAGTGACTCTATATTTATGTTTATTTCCCTAACGCCGAAACATCCTTATTATTATTCATAATCAGTGTGTAAGGTAACGTTCCCAAGGGCGCGCGGAAGGTAAACATTACGCAAGCCAGGCACTGCCTTCATATCGATTTCGTGAAATATTGTAACTTTGGCACGCGATATTATAACAGCATTTACTAACGAGTCTACATAGATATACTAGGAATAGGATTGCATTGTGTACTATTGTGTCAGCAACATCGACGCGGAATTCTTTGCCTTTTACTACTTTTACTTTTTACTTTTACTAAAACCCCGTTACCATGAGAGAAACGATTTAATTAAAGGAAAAAAGTTTTTTTTTTGGCTACTTCAACGATTACTTCTATTAATAAGTTGGATAATACCTATAATATAAATATTTGGAATTAAGCAAAACTCTGATGTCTCAGTGTAACGTATAAATTGATTTTTTTATGTTGCACCAATGAAACTACCCGACTAAAAAATATGAATGAGACTTAGTAAATTAGGAGTTAGAAAGGACCTTTACAAAATATATAATTTTCGAAAGTCTTAGTTTAATTAATGACGTTTTTACGGAGCCTCGGCACCGTGAGAACGTTAATTTGGCCGAAATTGTTAAATACCTACTAATTTATTTCCAAATGGCAAAGCAATTTCAGTGAATTTTGTATTGTAAAGAAAATTTCTCCCCTACTAATTGTACTCTATTAGCTGAAATTTATCATCGACTTTTATATGTAGATCTACCAGCAAATTAAAGTGAATTATTATTCAATGTGTAATTTCTAAATCATTCGTATGATAATAAATTGATTTAAAAAAATCGGTCGAATACTGTATTTTTTTATTATTTGGTTTACATAACAATTTCTTAAGAAGTTTATATATTAAATCCTGATTGGATGTAACAATATAGCTTAAATTCCCCATTTATGGCAGTGTTAACAGCTAGTATGAGCATATAAAGTGACTACTTTACAACTATATCGCGCAAGAGCATTCCTGTATTGTTTCCACACAAATACACAAGCCGTACAAGAATACCGCCGGTAGGTACAGGCTGCATACCATTGCTATCGGAGAAAACTATATGCAGGTCAATGGCCCAATTGTTTAACCGAATGGCAACTGTAACCCGTTTCACAATGACGCTTACGCCATTGAACAAATCTGATACCATTGATCTATAATGGTTGCTGTTAGTCTCGATACTGTTTCTAATACTGTTAAACACAGAGTAGTATGATAATAAGAATTGGGGCAATTCCAAACACCATTACAAATTAGGTAATTAAATGTCTGAGTGATTGTAATCGAACAGATAATGAACATGCTATATAATATTTATATACATATTTGTATACACCCAGACACAACAAACAAATATGTTCATTACACCAATATAACCCACGACCTACTAGTTTAGCAATCAGGTTCTCTACCCACTAGACCAATAGGGCATCAGACAATTGTCGAATAGGACTAATACTTATAACAAAACCTTACCCAAGGCAAATATTGTCATATAAACCTCAAACGGAAGAATTTCATTTTTCATTTCACTTCTTTAATGTACAAAAAAAATCAATAAAAATAACATGAGTCAACGAAGAACTTGAAATAAAAATGCAACTTCTAATTTCACATTTGAATAAATAATTATTGCGCTAAATAGGCCGCTCATTCACGATTCTTCGTTGAGTGGTCACTTCCTCTTCATACACATTCGTGAATGACACTCCATTCCGGTTCTGTTGACACAGCCCACTATCGTTAACGTTTATATAATCTATGTGTCAAACTGTGTAAGTTAAAACCTGTATCGTGACCTTGACTAAGGCAAGCATTACGTAATAATGGCGTGCAATGTTAGCAAGCAAGTTTTAAACCATGGTATTTATTTTATCGTAAGCATTCATAACTGTTTTAAGATTATTACGGATCCCTTATTATACATACTTAATGTTATTTCAAATACAAAACATCTCGAAACGGAAACAGAAAGGTAAGTTAATTCTCGTAATTTAATTGTCAACTACATCAGAAATATCATGTTACCCGGCTGTGTTAAAAAGTACGTAGTCGTTGGATGATGTTTTAACTTTTTAACCACATGTACCAGTATGTGCCACATCGCAGAAACATAGGACAAGTTCGAGCAAATAGGGAAAGGCAAAAATGGTAAAGTATAGCGAACTCTGGGGAGTATGAGCGTGGCCAGTGTCGGCGCTGGCGCATCACAATCGAGGGCATTCAAGTGGCACACGCGGCTGGACTGCTAATGTGGCGCAAAAGTACGAGGCGGATCTCTTATTTAAAATAGATAATGCCCCCACGTCTTCGATAGGTATGCATGAACTTTTTGCGGTACGCTAATGTAACAGGCATACATATTGTGTATGCAATCGGGGCGATGTTAGACGAACAAGGACAAGGATAAAATTTCAACAAAAAATCTGCTTATTTACTTACCTAAATGTTAAAAATTTTCGTATAGCTACCAATATAATATGTTGAACATTTTCATTTTAATATATGAATGCAATTTTAGTTAATTTAAATTTAGACAATTTGTGTTTATTTTAATACCTAAAATTTGTACATTATAGATTAAAATACCAGTCAGCTCTCAAATGCCTACGAGTTGTTTTTATGTTATACTCCTATAAAAACGTAATATCCTAATGCGTCCATTGTGTAGAACGGATAGATCGTAACTTTGAGATCTAAAAAAGCATTTTCGTGCCGAGTTTTAATAATCATCATTATTTCCAGAAAAAAATTCACCGTTCCCAATATAAAAGAGCATAAATCGAATATGCGCTGCACGGTACATCGCTCACGCGTGCCGCGAACTTAAATTGCTGGAGATTTTATTCAATAGCGAGTTAACCAGCGCACGGCTGTCTGCCGTCGACCGACATCAAAAGATCCAGTGCAAGTAACGAGAGACAAGCAAACAACGACTCGACTTAACTGACGCCCATATAAATGCCGACCTCAAACCTTGACAACTCTACGTTTATTTATGTCAGAAAAATTTCGCCGTATACGGCTGGTCAGGAATGTCGTTCATTGACGGTATGGTAATAAACGGTCACAAAGAAAATTACGCAACGGCTGCAATGTGTTATAGTATTTACCTGCCTGTACTACTGGCTAGATCGTGCTGAAAAGCTCTTATTTATCTTGAATAAGTTCATGACTTTTACTGGAGAGATGTTTTAATTGCTCCCGCAAGCAACGGCTGTTCTAAATATCTCTCCATTACGATCGTATCGGAAGACGAACGATCACTTGAAGTCTGCCGACCGCAGCATCGTTTCGTCGCCGATAATATTTTCGTCATGTTATCTAAAGTGTCATCGGCTGTTAACGCTGTAAGATGCATCCTATTTTTAATTACATTGGGCATTGCTTCTTTCATATGAATGCGAATATGCGTTGAGTTTCGATATCCTGAGTATAGCTTTTCAAATTAGTGAATAAATTCATAGGGGAAATGTCGTCTTGGGGGGTGTGAAATTTCGAGGGTAACAAGTGACGACACGCTTGGCGGTTCCTGGCACAGATTAAGGGACACGAAACCTCAAGACCTTTATAGAGGGGAGACTTTGCATTCGGTTTACATAATATTGACAAGGAATTCCCATGAAAATATGACTTCGCTACTTACAAATTGATAATACATAAAACATAATCAAGTTAAGACTAGGCATTTACGTTTGGAGACGCGTAGATAATGATGTATAACAGCTATTAAGTTTGCTCTTGAGGTCACTAACAGGAAAATCATGCATGGCATGAAGCGAATGAACAACTAATAGTTGTTAATTACAAGACACAAACGGTATAAGGGGAGAAGTTACGGAAATATAAATAAATATTAATTATAAGACGCGTAAAAGTTTTATAGGACTTCAGTAAATATTGTCGGGTTCTAAAAAGGGTTTCGTCTATTTATATTCAGCGAGCGTAACGAAACGGATCGTAGTGAGCGGAAGAGCCAACATTAGAATTAATTCTACCCGATGTATTTCTGTCGACACCTTTTAATCAAAGAATCGCTTGTTTATTTTTCACGAAACAAAATATGTTTCAACAAGATAGTACAAATTAGGACAGTTAGAGGAATACTTTCTTACAATGAACTATTTGAAGGTATTTGAATAATTATTTATTGGCCGTTCAAAATATAAAAATGCATTACATTCAACGACATTATATTTCTCGATAGCATTTGTTTACTATGTAATATGACAATGGGGGTTGCTTTATTTTTTTTAGGATAAGCACAATAAAGGTCATTAATAAGAGTTAAATGTCGTACGACTACAGAAGAAAGCGTTACTATGAAGTTTAATTATAGTCTATAATTTGCGCGAAGAAAGCAATAAAGCACAAAATTACTTCCTCTGAACGAGCATCGCGGAAGATCGGAGCCAACGGTTAACTTTTTGTTAACATTATCGTCTGAGGTGCGTTAACATTGCTATACCGACAGAATAAAGCTACAGACGAACAAAACTTAGATAAATGTATAAGACATATGCATTAAAATCACTATAATAATAATAATAAAATGCACCAAATGAGACGTAACTTGTCCTTTATATCCTTTAGAAAGTAGCAGGAGACTTGTGACAGATAAATACGAATGACAACGTTCCTCTGCGATAAATATTAAGTTCGGCATTACTGTAAGCATTTACACATTTCGGCATAAGCACTTTATAGTTTAGTCGCTTTCACGTCAACGGTCTATTAAACGACCCCGAAGTGTCTTATTATAGAGATGTCTTGAGACTCTTGACATGAGAGAATACAATAATGATGAAATTACACTGACAACAAACGTCAATCATCTATATGATATGCGATATGTACTATCTATACTTGTAACATGTGAAGAGTTAATCGTAAGAATATTATACGGAAACAGTTTTGCCTGTCACTCTTTGTCATTTTTTTAATGACAAACAACGAACAAAGAAACAACAACAACAACAAACGAAGAAACTAATACTTCGCACTATTCATACTTAGGTATATAATGAAGAGTTACAAACTCTTGGTGAAATTAAGTAAACTATGCTATAATACATATAACCCGGCGTTCCATGAACGTAATGTAGTTCAAATCAACAAATATTACAGCTACTACTATAGTACTTGTTTCTGTCAATGTCAGTTAGGTGACAATAACGTTGTATCGTTCAGTCAGTGAGCAATAAACCATAATAGGATCTAGACGAGTTTACTTTAAACCGAGACTCAATGACTAAACCTAAACCTTATTACTAGATATTTGTTAAGTAACGAAATGATTTGGTTATAGCCCTTCAAAGTTCCTTTGTTGGGCATGGATTGTGCTCAACACGTAGGACAAAGATGTAGCTTCTTCCACCAAGCTGCATCAATGCGAAATAGCGGTGGTACTAGATTATGCAATAAAATCAACAAATATCAGTATAGGAATACCGAAGTACCGAAATTCGCCACACATCGTTATGTAGTCGATCATTACAAAGTTAGAGATGTCCATCTCCAATTTATACGCTACCGTCTATCATCGCCAGACCAAACCAATTTGTCTGGCGTGAGAAAATTGTGTATCCACGTTGTGTTCGACAAATAAATACTTTGGACATTACACTCTACAATCCATAATGTCGGACACTTTCCTCGAAAGGTTACGTTAGATCGTATCTTTCTGTAGACCATGTCCGTGAGAAACGTGTACAGCAAATATGGTGGGTTCACGCCGCGTTCATTTCACGCCTCTACATGCAAACAAAGGTCACGTTGAAGTTTCAAGAAACCTGTCAAAACGTGGAGCCACAATGTTTTACTCTCGATAATGACCAACCTTTATGGTATTCATACTACTAGCTATCTTACTGAAAAGTAGGAAAACAAAAGAGAGGAAGTTCAAACATACATTATATAAGAATAAATGGTAACATAGTACAGATTTTCAGAATTTCAGAACTTTTGGCGATCACATATGCGGGTTATTAAATTAAGGCTTAAATAATTCTTCGAAACTTGAAGAAGCGAAAGCAAATTGAATCATATTTCCAATAGACAAATAGAAATCTATCCCGCGTTCACGGTAGGCGCGCCGCTGCCACGCGATTTCATATTATGAAAACTAATATTGTTACATATCTCAAATATCTTCTCAGAACAAAATAATGACGGGACGGGGAAGACAAATTACAACCGATATGGATGTACTTTTCGTTTGTTAGCGGATTGCTTTGTTTTTAAATTACTTCTTCAATGCTCATGACATTGAGTAATTATTATTGACGATGTAATACACGAAAGGTTTTGTTTGTTCAGATGTATGGGAGCATATTGAAATTTAAAGTTGATCATGAATTTACACGCCATACGCTTAATGATAAAACAAATTATCAGAATGCAAATTTAATGCATAACATGTATGAATATATCGAGGGAATAATGAATTTATCTAGTAATGTGTTGGAAAAAGCAAATATATATGCAGATAAAAGAACAATAAGGGTACTGGCCTGACATTTAACCCCACTGCATGTCTGTGGGATTAAGCCACACCGCAAGAATTGACTCTGCCAGAGATACGTGACATTTATCTACCTATTGTTTATAGAAACAATTGATAATTAATTATAATGAATGTAATGAAATTTCAGATTCAAATAATCATACATAGGTATATAATCAACTAATTTCCATATCTGTTTTACAATTAACCTACAAGAGACAATTTTAGAAGCAAACTGTAACAGAACTAAGAGAACACAAAGAGGCATAAATGTGTCGTTAAATTAAAATATCAATGATGTGTTTGAGAAAGGAAAAAGAACATAAATGCATCTAGTTCTTGTAGTTGGAAACAAATGATATACTCAAATGTCTTGTAACATGCAACAGTTAACGTGAGAAATGATGCAGAAAACTGCTCTGTAGAAATCAACATCAGAATCTTTATATCATTTTAGTATGAACTTTCAATACTTCTCTGTACAAGAATTTTTATTACCAAATCGTTTTCTAGACTTCATTACAGAAATATTTGAAGACACACCGATATGAGCCTCAAATATACACAGTAACTTCTGTGTAGCGATAGGCGTGTTGAAACAAATGACATTCTTACAAAATTTGTTGGTACTCAAAAAAAATTTAACAAGTAATTTCACGCGACACACGAGGTGAGCGATAACGTCTCGAGTAGATTTTCTTACCTACATGACAGTAGGCCTTCATACACAAGGAAACCACCGGTTAGTAAAATTGTCACAGACGAAGTAATGGTCGTCTCACAAATAACCTGAAATTGTTATTAGCTCAAGAGCTTCCTGCAGTGTAGAGGTTGAGAGTGACGTATATAGAACAAAATTGTACAAACAGACAAATGATAGTACCAAAAGTGAAAGATGCTCAATTAAATTACAATCGTAAAAAAGTTATCGATTAACTGTGGAAAATATTTAACAAGTTTGGAAAGTATACGATATTTGAGTGAAATTGAAGAAATGTTTATTTTACGACAAACAGTCGGTTAACAACTGGGAATTGTTGAATCAAAGACTTTCAAGGTAGTCCCTCGTAAAACTCGATTCGATATGGCAAGTATAAAATAAATCTTACCACTTTTGCGCTGCACACAGAAACAAGAGAGCATTTAGAGCAGAAACTAGCAAAAACAGCGCGTACGATACATGTAACGTTCAGCGCACGAGCCTGAACACTGAACAAACTGTACAATCATAAACGGCGAGTTTCCAATATCAGTGTGTTTTAGCCACTTAGAGCTCGCGACACGTGCTTATCAGCGGCTTTGTAATGTTTAGTGTTGTGTAGGTTATCTTCACGGCACGACGCTCAATTTTAAACGCGAGAGGGGCACCGAACAGGATTTCGCACGGGAATAATATGCATGCCCGTATTTCCATTGTTTTCGCTGTGAAATCTGAGCGCCGGGTAGCGACACTGAATGAATAAGTGCGCAAGGACCTCGTTTATATTGTTACGTAAATGGTTGGATATTTTATATAAGATCACGTTTTACGCTCTCTGTTATAGTCCCGCCGTCCGTCTGCGGGTACGCTTTTCGTTTAAGCGAAATCTTTAAATATGTGTAGTATAAACAATACTTATTGAACAAATAACCTTCGAGCGAAGACTGTCGATGTATAAACGATCTACCAATTGGTCCGGAAATATCCAACAAATTTAAAATGAATAATTGAAGCAATTAAAGTCGGAACAAATAATTTCAACTTAATGGAGGATGTTAAAATGTCGTTATAAATAACGTGCTTATTTTACATCCTTTCGGATGACAGAAATTTACAGAGTTCATTAAAATCACTTAAGACGAGGACGGGGGCTGTTAAAAAGTGAGCGCGCAGCTGTCCTCTTAAATAACACAAGGTAATAAGGGATACGAAAAAACTATCAGCTGCATGAAATTGAATTGATTCAATCAATTGCCAGTACAGTTTAGGGAATTTTTTCTAAAGCAAAATTATACAACATTTTGCAAGAATATAACAATTTGAGGTAATAAAATTATATAAGTAGATTCTTTGAAACTTGCAACCGAAACGCAATACTATGACATTGAGGCTAGTGATTAAATAAAATCTTATGATATCTCATTGTAATAGTATCATCGCATTAATAATGCGCAAATAAGAAAAACAACTCTAACGCCAGTCACTCAGATATATTTCACGAAATATGTTAATTTATTTGGTAACATTGCTCACATTATGGTGTCGATAAATATATGTTAATAAATCGCATAATTCACGAAACAAGGATTTTTGATAGTAGAGGTCTTATTTTATCCAAGTTGTAGCTTAATGGAGATGAACGCTACATTGATTTAGTAACTCCGTTGAGATGGATAACAACACTTCGTTATGATTAGTAGCTAATATATTATTCATGTATAACAACAGTTTGAAACTTTAAATTCTTAGAATCGACACGTGCATTAAAGATCTTTACAATACCCTGGCTACTTAAAAAGGATAACATATAACCGGTCGTTAATTAATAGGTACAATATTATGTAAGTTACTCACTTTTCTTGGAACCAAATATAGATTTAAGTTTTGATATCGTCCTCTTCTTCATGTTCGGTCGATTCTCACGCTACCGCATCAATTCACATACAACTGTTGCTTGCATCACACACATCGGCCCAAAAATACACTACACTGCGTCCTCAAGTTTTTAGGTAGTCAGAGCTTTTTGCTCCTTTTGCCGCTCTTATTTCCGTGCTACGAAAATAGGTCCATCGCTACACTTGTGCCGGCGCAGGCGCATCACTCTTGCGTACAAATTTCCGATAACATCACTCTCTGTTTATTGTTTCTCCGAGGAGCACATTCGAGTACGTCCACGTATGAAACAACAGGCACCACGCCGCTCGATCGACGCCCATACAAACAACCGCTTCAATTTTATCTCCGTACACGTTCTTATCAATCTGGTATCGCGCAACGTAATGGAACGCCGATAAAAAAATCAAATAAATCACCAAAATAGTTGTGAATATGAAATACACGCGCGGTTTAACAGGCGAACGTCGAATGATATTCAATGTATAATTTCAACGAAATATTTTTAAATAACACGTGATATTCAATGGTCCGTATTAGTAAAAAAGATAGATCGAGGCACGGTTACGCAAGTAGTTGACCGTCTATGACATGGGCCTATATTTTTCAGTAGGAAGCTATCGCGCCGACGGCTATTCTTGATCGTGCTGCGGACGCAACTAAACACGCAGCGGCGCACGCGCCACTCACGAATATAATGGAGACTGTGGAGAGCTAGCCGGTGTACGGGCTGACACAAAAATTGCTATAAGCGATGGACCTTCTTCCGTTGACAAAATTCGTTTCCGTTAGAGTCCAATCAACCGTTGAAACGTGATGGACTCGTCTCATTAAAAGGGAGCTTGAACGTTACCACTGGCTCGGTGGTGACAACACCGGAGACAACGTATCCGTTGGCCCTTTTTAGAAATGGAATTAACGACTGCCACTTTCGGGAAGAGCCGCTCACAATGAAAGCCGGCCGAGCATAAATCACGGGGTGCGAGAGGTATTGCTACATCGGGGGTTTATAAGGGTGAGCGAGAAAGAGTATGGCAAAAAAAACTTCAAAAGCATCCCTTTGAACTGTTGCGAATCGTAACGGTTGAGATTTTCGTGTGGGATACGGCTTTAGAAATACATTTATGATATGTTTACAACCATTTACACAAGACATAAATAAATCAAATAAGATAAATATAAACGAATTAATTAAAAATGTATTTAAGATACGATTAAGCTATATTACAATTATAAATATTTTTTCCTTCAAAATTTCCAAAAATGTTGGTAATGGTAACTAACCATAGCCAGACAGACGTGCGCGTACAATTAAAGACATTCTCGTAACATACAAGTGGCTACATGCAAATTGCAAAATGACATTTGTAAATATTGAGCCAAGCGTAGACCAACAGATAGAATTACTGTAAACAGTGTTCCGCAATACTTACATAGTTCTGCTAAATCTTTTATCAAATGTCATGTTATTTATATCTTCTGGTTAGCGTATTTCGTGTTATTAGAATTAGTTAAATGTGTCAGACGTGCCAACCGCTTATAGACCACATAGTATATACGAAAATGTTATAAGTAAAAGGGCAAAAACATTGTATTGTATAATTTTATTACGTTACGCTTATTAATTGTAACGAAGTTACCTACTTCTACGTTGTGCGTGTTATCACGTCAAAAGTTACGTTCTCGGAAGGTATAATTGTTCCTAAGTTCAAATTCAACCAGTTCAAATAATTGTTTTAAAAATCAATCTGTACCCAAAGCTTACGCGTAGTTCTGGACAGATTTTATTAGTGAAGATTTGTGGACGCGAATTAGCGGTGGACACAGAATGTATATACATACATAGAGATATTGTAACAGCACAGGAGCTTCTTTAAATATTTTTTTTTGTCGAAAAGTAGCTGGCTGGAGGTGGGACTGGGTCTTTGCAAAAAAAACTTCAGATGGAGCAGCGAGTGCATTTTTGTTTGTA
This sequence comes from Agara michaeli, assembly GCA_018245675.1. Classification (NCBI taxonomy): domain Eukaryota; kingdom Metazoa; phylum Arthropoda; class Insecta; order Lepidoptera; family Hesperiidae; genus Agara; species Agara michaeli. Next base: position 1,866 of record DWDX01003452.1, on the reverse strand, counting down.
TTTTGAGCTGTTCATTACCTAATTGTACTAATTAATTTTTAGTACTTTATTACACTTTTTTTTAGAAGTCGAAAGCCAATGTAACGTGACTCGACCCTAACTCGTTTGACTCTTAAACCTTTCTCGGCGGTACACTGGTCCGATTAATTTATCATTTAATTACAATCCCGAGGAGTGGCTTGAGTTTGCGAAGCTTCGCCCTGCTCGAGATCATTGACGCGAGTCGGACCCTTGCTCAGTCGGATGAGTTATTCATATTCATGCACTGCATGCGCCACTGTGCATGCGCCGAACGTTGCACTCGTTCCCAACGACCACACCCAATAAGACAAAAAAATTACTAATCTAACTTTCAATGCATACGTGCCGCGAGTTTAATCAACGGGCAATTTAATATTCGATCGAAAGAAAATTGGCTTACAATTTAATATCTGAACGATAAAAGTTCTTTTATTTCGTTCAAAGTCAAATATAGCATCTTCAATTGTAGGTCATAAGAGAGTATGTACATATTAACGCGTTTTATTATATTGCAGAAGTAATCTGTACAGATAATATTGCAGTAACAAGAATTTATATTATAAAATGGGTCTGATGTTTTCGTTCAGATCCGTCGAATACCTTGTAACCTTAACCTAGAAACGAAATGAGAATGCCTCGTCTCTTGGTACGGGTATGTTTGGTTGCCGTGTGGTAAAGGGTGGTCCCTTTACTTAAGACGGACACAAGAAAACTTAGCGTCCCCCGATACTTACAGGGTTTTAGTACATGCAAGGTTTTAATACATTTGAAAAACATTTTCTATAATACAATTTACCCGCAGACAAAGTTATTAAAATGAAACTGAAATAATAACATTAAACACAGCAACACTTATAAAAATTTTAAAAGGATATTATATAAAAATATCGCTAAATAATAAAGGTCATAATAATGACCAATTGTTGTTACATAGACCCCTCCGCTGGAAAAGCGCGAGCTGTTGCCCGGGAATCAGTTAATCCTTCAGGTGTTTTTTTTTAAACTAAATAAAATGTACAGAAAAAAATCTACAAGAATTTGATGAATCGAGACCTTTAGTTTGATGAATTAATTGCATTACGAGTCGCCGTGACCGAGATCCCCGTCCGTAGACCACCAGCGCTGACAACGCGACAGAAACAAGTTACTGGCAAACTCGCGGCGAACGTCTTCATCGTCTACGTGAACCGGTTACGTCTATCATTTAATCGTGTACGTTATCGGTATATACTACATACCGTTATAATAAACAATAATGATATACAATAACATTATTCTTTGTTTATCAAGAGTAACGATTCATTCACGACCAAAACTGACAATTAGTCAACGTAATTCGACCAAGTTATTTGTGTGTAATATGCATTATTTGGAACATTTGTAGTAGTATTCTACACGAATATTTCATGTCTAATACGAGTTACAAACATTTTCCTATTTAATACGAAAGAAACATTGCCTGTCCTACGCGAAATTTATTAAATTCGGTTGTTACGAGTACTATCCACCGAAAGTTATTTTGATTTTATTAAAACAATAAAACTTCAACAATACCTGATCAGTGATAAAAATATATAGAACTTGCCAATGATGAGTTTAATGCAGCAGTGCAACAGTAATAACTCTGAAAAAAAATAAGCAATTTGCTGAATGCTTTAATTTTACATAACGCCGCATCGGAAATATTTCCTCTTAAATCTATATATATATAAAAGCGGAAGATCACTCACTCACTCACTCATCACGAAATCTCTGAAACTACAAGTGGTAGGAGTTTCAAATTTTGCATGCGGATTCTTTTAAGGACGTAAGTGCTCACTAAGACGGGATTTTATGAAATTCAAC
>DWDX01003451.1:0-13112 GCA_018245675.1 Agara michaeli | reverse complement strand
ATACTGGCTGATGGAGGAGTCAAGAGTCTCAGAAACCGGCGTGTATGCATGAAGAGAGCGATGGATGTAGACGAAGCGCGTCAGGTTTGCAAGGACAGATATATTTGGCACTCGGTGCTTTCTGTCTACCCCGTTAGGGACCTGGCGTGACGGTATGTTGTTGCTAATAATACTATTCGTTATTTAGTGTTCATTGGCAATAGCACTTTAAGAATATGACAGATAGTATACACAAGTCAATAATAGTACAGTTAGTGTCAGCCTGTACTACTCAATTTTAGTCAGAAACGCTTTGCTACTTCGCTACTTTAGTTAATAATATGTGGTAATACTTACACCGTAAGTACTCCCAGAATTGAAAGCCAGCCAGCCCCACCACAGTACGAAGGTTCCCATCACCGCGTTGACCGGGTTCCCCATGGGCAGAGGATCTGTGCCTCTCGCATACCGACCGAGTCGCGGTCCGAGCATCAAGGCTGAAGCGAAGGCAGACGCACCTCCTGGGGTATTGTATTTTATAAATCAAATTGACTTGATCTTGGATTCGCTGTCAAAAGAGCTTACAGTCCATTTCTAAAGCTAAGTAATTGTCGCGGAAAGAATTTGGGACATGTAGGATTTTTACGCGACCACTTTGAAGCCAGATGCGGTGACAATTTGTATCGAGAAACAACAGCTTTATAATATTATAGACTTACAAAATTATTTGACTGACTTCGTGGTCGAGAGGCTAGAGAACCTGACTGCATAACCGGAGAACGTGAGTTCTATTCCCACCCAAGAAAAATATTTATGCGATGAGCACATTTGTTTGTTCTGTGTCTGGATGTCTTAAAAATATCTGAATATATGAGTATTATATCGTATGTATATATGTATGTTAATCAGCTGAAGGTTAACATCAGGCATTCAATTGCCTAATTTGGGATCGGATAGCCGTGTGTGGTATTGTCCCCGGTTATTATTATTATTAGGTATTATTAACTAATACCTTATGGCTGTTGTGGATAAAGGATAGAATCTCTGGTATTGCTAGCGTTATCTACCTCGGTTTCACTGAGAAATATGTTACCTATAAGATGCACCGGTCCAGACCCAGCGATGTCAACAGCCCCGAGTTTGTTCAGGAAACCGTGCTGGCCCCATACCCAGCCGGCGGGGACACAGTAGACGATTGTATTGAGGAAGGAGAAAAGACAGTAAGCTTTGAAGTTACACCTGGAAAAATACAGATTTTAGAATTCGTCGTATAACCAGTGCAAAGAAAGTTTACATCGACAACTCTCTAGCTTCTTACATATTTATTTTTATAGGACAGTTGTATAACGTGACAAAAACAAACAGAAACTTAGTTCACTAAATAAAGTAACAACATAAATAGAAACAAATGCAATAAACAATATACTTAATATAATAATCGCTGTTAACACAATGACAGGACGCACATTCAGTTTTATCCCGGCAGATGGCGGTAAGGTTTACCGTGTCCAAATTTCTAGATATCGGACAGTCGGTATCACAATTATAAGTAAAATAGAAGAACCTATTGTATGCTTATTTAATTATAATTATTATTAACCATCCAATACCTATTCTTATTAACACCTATTACTAAAGACAAAAACGTTTATTTGCACAAATATTGGTACATTAAAAGATTTTTACAGAACTATTAGTTCAATCCATATTTTGCCTTTTACGGCCTATAAATTAAGGAAACACAATTAGAGTATAATAATTATTACTTAGTATTTAGACTAATTTAAGTTATTTTCATTAATAGTCATTCGTATAGCGCTATAGTTTGGTTGCAGATGCTCATAACTGGCTACGTTCACTTTGTTGTTTTTGATTTAAAAAAACAAGTGCAAATACCTTTCAGCCATGGCGCCACTTACAATAGTAGTAGCGGTCGTGGCGAAGGACAGTTGAAAGAGGAATGACGCGAACACTGGTCCCATGAGCGCGTCGCCCACTGGCGGGTCCACTAGGAAGTCTCCAACGCCAATGAACGGGTTCGACAGGGGACCCTGACCGAAGGACATGCCGTAGCCAAAGATCCAGTAGCTTAGACCTGCAGGAGAACGGTGAAGAAAATATATAAGTCATAAGAAGCTGGATCATGACGGTCCTACAAGTAGCACTAGAGAAATTTGTTACTGAACAAGTTCTCATAGTATATGTTTTTTAATACTTTGCTTAAAGTGAGGTAATAAGGAAATAAAATTTCTTTAATGTCCCTAACAAGAGTAGATAGTTTTGAGTATCAAGTTGCTGTCCGTGACATTTTGCGAAAGACACGATACGAAATCAGAATCTGAGTAATTCATTTAGGGGTCAATTGCAGGAAAATAAGTGCCTACCATGTAAAATTCTATTCGGTTTGCTTAAGCATAATAACAGTGAGATTCGTATAAAAATCTAGCCGTTACCGCTAGCTTCGCGAGGCTTAAATTAAATGTTAGTGACAATATTTTTTTATAACAAACTAAAAGTTTTTTTTTAATGGAATCGTAAGAAATATTCAGAAAATAAGTTTTATTCCATTCATTTGCGTGATTTTTAGTTGAATCCAATTCAAATATACATATATTTTATTATATTCTATTAGTGTACATTGTAAATATAGATTTGAGAGAATGTTAATCGCAGTGATATATGAGATCTTACTGTGCGATGTATTACACCTTCTTAACTTCTACCTACCTCAGACATATTGTAGGTGTTTCTAAAACAGCCAATTAATAAAAGGCGCGAAAAAGTTATGAACAGCCGATCTGGCTGACTAGAACAGTAATTTAAAAAAAAAGTTTACCGCCCAACGAGATGTCAGCAAGATTCTTCATCATAATGTTGGCTTCGTTCTTTATTGACACGCAGCCCGATTCCAGCATGCCGAAACCTGGTAAAATAAATTGTTTGTATGGCAATTGCGTTACTCATGAGTGCAAGCTCAAAACCATCCTGATAGGTCATAATGAGCGTCTTTGCTATGTTGTCCAGTTAATGTGTCGTCGATTTTACTTTACTTGTTTAGTATTAGTCGTTTTAGACGATAGACTTGACATTGTGGCCGATTCATGAGGGGCTTTAAAATGATTAGTTTCAAAATGAATGACTCAAAGCGATGCGTTGATTGTAATATGCTAGGTATATATGGTAAAATGAACAAACAAAAAAATTCATTCTTTTACAAAACTCATACCCACATAATAATAATGATAAACAAATCCTTGATCAGCGTAAGGTTAGTGGGTAAGGTGAGACGTTATTTTTTTTTCCATTTTGCGACGGATTACGTGAATTCAAGATTATCTGGCGACATTGGCTTTACGATTGGCACACAATGTTAAGGCTGGCTGAATATGATATGTACGGATGTATTTATTCAGGGTTTTAGATATGAGTTTTTGAGAATCTATTATTCGTAACTTTTTGGAGGGCATGCATATCAAAAAGGCACGTTTATCCGTTTAGCTTAGTTAGATTATATTGTAATTAATCGGGGCTTTCATGAGATTTTAAAGTCAAAAATGTAGCTACCATATTGAATGCATGACCATTCGATGTCCAGATCTCAAATATTTAATGGACGTCCTTAAAGTGTTTAAGACGGCATTATATATTTATATACATATCTGCGTAGCGTTGATTAGGTAAAATATTATTACAGTGAATAGGCATTTATAGACAACCATGCTACGTCGTAGGCTGCTTATTGTCCATCCCTTCTTCAGTATGTATCCTATTTTACAGCTTTGTATATGCGGTGCGAAATAAATAGTTATTGTATTGTAGGCTACATCATCGCTTTCCATCAGGCGAGATTGTGGCCAAATGCCAAGTGTTCAATTCTATGTTCTACACACGCTCATGGCTGCTTCCAACTAGACCTTGGTTATTGTCGGAAGGAAGAAGGTTTAAGACATAAGTTGTAAATTCTATTTCATTATCTAAATGTGGTATAATGATACATATTAATTTATCGTTTAACATTGTCATTGTTTAAGGACATATGATGTGTCTTACTTTGTGCGGAACAAGCTGTTTTACCTACACATTGAAATGTAGTAGATAATATTCACGTTGAGTCGCGAGTGTAGATTCGATTCTCACCAAGCATAAATATTTGTACTACAAAGCATAAATATTTGTTTTGTGTGTGTGTTTTAAATTATCCATGTAAGTAAGTATTTAGGTTCATTAGCCACTGGACTAACGAGCAGTCGATGGATCTAGTCTCAGTCTGCATTCCAAACCATTACAATAAACATTTCCGATCATTTACACCGGTAGTATTCATGGCTAATTTCCCCGGTACCTATATCCATTTTCCTTTATTTCATATACGCGTAATTTGTCAAATGTATCTGCCGGAAGCAAAAAGCAATGCCTGAGCGTCGTGATATAAATTTCTATAGTGCGAGTATACTCAGGCGTTGTTGAAGCTTCATGAAGTTTTGTTTTTAAATCGTGACAGATTAGTTATAACATGTCAAAATATTGAAAAAAAAATGATAAAGATTGTTTTCACTTTAATTAAAATTTAAAAAAAAAATGAATATTGTATTTAGATAGATTACATTAAAAAGAAAATTAATCTTACCAGTCTGCATTGTGAATATTATGAAAGATGAAGTCAAAATCCAGTTCGTGTCTTCGAGATCAATTTCGAAATTTTCTTGCAGACTCACGGTGGTGTTGGTCAAATTTGGGGAACGTAAGCCCACATGTGGGTTTGTTGTCCAATTAAAATCCATGTTGGATTTTTATTTATATCCACAAAAACGTTATTTATGACAGTGTTAAATATTGGATCACTTTAATATTAAATATTCGATTTTTTTTATTACTTTTCAGATTAGCATTTTTATATTGTCATGAGATAATATATTTCTGCTCTACATATTTATTTTTGACCAAGAACCACTTCAGAATTGACTGAAAAAAACACTTCTATTTTAGCTGCGTTCACTTTAAGGCAAATATTTAAATTACGAAAATGGACACCTGTACACTCGCCGACAGAGCGAACGGAATTAAACTTTAACGCTGGTCTGAAGTCACTTTATATAGATTGGTCGTTTACTACCGTGGAATAAAGATCCTTTAACGTAATGACCTTTTTTATTATTTAAGCACCAATGGAATATGCAGTCAACTTGGTGTTAAGTCCATGGACTTAGCATGATAAACCTTTTCGCAGAGTGTTGCGTCTGCTATCCATGACTCTGACGCTCTGTCGTGACCTTGACCGTAGTCACAGAAAGGAGGCCATTCAAGTTAGCGTCTCCAGTGCGATCTGATCATTCTGTCAGTGTGTCAATTGTCTTCTAGTCAGATACAACATTGTCATATTAAACTGGGATCGTTCCTTTGTTTCAATATCCCAGTGTTCATACCTTTTTTATGAAAAATATCGTACATCATAGAAAATTATATATTTGTATTTGTATAGTAAAAACTATAGCTAAAGTTGAACTAAGATAATTCAAAGAATTACTGATTATTCGAATTCTAGGTAACAAGTATTAGGTATCTATTAGCTCCTCTATTTAAAAAAAAAGTTAGTTAACCATAGATAATAATTTGTTGAGGTCTTGATAGGTTTGCGGGTAAAATAGCCTTTACAGATTCCTGAAACTGCACTTGACAAGTACGTTAAACGCAAAATCACCAAATTTCAGGGTCACGACCTTCAGCAATGAAGTGAATGACCAAGAAGAAGATTAGTAGATAATTTGCAATATTATGTTTATTTTTTTCAGTGCTCATGTGTCAATATATTATTTAGTTTGCTTATTATAATCGTCTTCGACCTTTAAACGTGTAAGTTGACCCGAGATCAAGTACTTATGAATGGCTTGATGTTGTTACAGCAGTGTTTAATAAATTGGCTAAAGATTCCGAGTTCGTTTCCCGGTTTTGCGTGTACCTGTATCTTATATTTGTGTATATTTTAATAGTACATTAGCACTGGGGTTCGGTATAAATGAATGTAATATCACATTGACGAATGACAAACTAGGAAGGACAGATATGGAGGCCTTGGCGCGGCATAGAAGAATAGACAAATTGATTTTCACTTTATGTAAATTATCGAAAATTTGGTAAGTATTTGCTACTTAATTTCTAACAATCCACATGTTATATCCTATAATTCCATATATACCTATATATTATACTTACATAAGTACGAATATAATTTATTTACTTATACAAATCGGGAAACATTTTTTCACACTTTATTGCAAATGATTTAGGCACAAGGCTGGTTTTATAAATATCGCTTGAGAGACCTGATGTTTGCTGTAGATAATTGCAAAATATATTATGCCTTCTTTGAAATAAAAGAAATTATATATTTGAAATAACCTAAATTACAGAAATGTTGATTTGTGAAAACGGGAATAATTTCAGTTTGAGCACGTGCGCGCTGTGCGCATTGTTGATATTTGGATATTAAAAGACTATAAATTTTTGTGGCCGAATCGTGGTGTATATCAAAAGTAGTTTCATTCTTATATTTAAAACTCCTAGATACAAAGAAAGCGGCTACTCTTTAGTAACTAAAGCGACATCTTGTGGTGTTATACAATACTATTTTTGTATTACGATTCAATAGTTGCGCTTTTTACAGACAGGTGGCGCTGACAATGGAGTTTCAATTAATATGGCAACTGACCGACAGATGGCGTGACAACTTCTACAAAATACTATTCGAATTTTCTGGTGTCCATTGTTACTTCTATCAATTTTTAAAGCTATTAGAAAAATGATTACAATGTCTTTGGTTTTGGCTCTACTGCATTACAGTTTCACTTCAAATTCAAATTGTTTTATTTTTATACAAATGTTATTATATATATAAACCTTCCTCTTCAATCACTCTATTTTTTAAAAAAACTGCATTATAATCCGTTGCGTAGTTTTAAAGATTTAAGCATACATAGGGACAGAGAAAGCTCCATTGTTTTATACTATGTAGTGATAAGGTACATACATACACTCAATGAAGGTCATGTTTTAGTCATCTTACATACTTCGGCTTTGTGTGCCCCTCAGGCTATAGTAGACCGGGAGAAAAAAGCCGGTGAAGAAAAAACTGCCAGCACTCTTTTAAATAATGCTTAATGCTTGATAAAATAACAGTTTATCATATACTTACATATTTATGTAGGTACTAATAATATACATATTCATGAAACAACTGTTTATTATACGTCTCTCATGGTGTTTATAATTTGGTTACAATACTTATGAATTTTCATGCTAAGTGCGCGTCTATTGCAAAATTTCTACATTCCGCGTTTATAAAAACCGTCACTTTTACCTTCGATTCTAAAAATTTCAAACCGAAATGAACATATTTACAATCCCTACGACCGACATAGAAATTGTAACAATTTCTCCTAAATACCTTGATGACGGCAAACATTTTATAACTTTGGCACAATAGATGGAATAACAAAGGCATAGAAAAGGGCTTCAGAAAAAACAATGTTTGGAGGGAAACATTTTGACGTTTGGTGACGTTTATGGTTGCGTTCGGAAATAGTCCGCAATTGTTCAAAAAAGGTTTTTATGTCTCAATAATAGCGGTTCCCTGGGGTGAACGGTTGTTGACTAGCTACCAGTAGCATATAATTAGTTTCGGTCGCTATTCTAAAGTGTAAATAATCTTGTAATATATTGTATAGATTCGTTTAGGTTAGGTGCCGATGACTAAACTTATTAGAAATGCTTAAAAAATTAGTTTCCCCGAAATTGCACAGTGACAACGTGCGTCTTGTAATATTGAGTGACTCTACTACGATAAATCTTTTTTGGTCGTGATGACAACTGTTGCAATAATGTTACTAAATATTGTCATTCATCACATCCTAAAAAATTAAGCGTCGTGAAAATAATACGAAAATAACTTGTTGTATTTGAATATCTACTACAGAGTGAAAATAGTATACGAGTACATACATAAGTATTAGTTTTATTGTATTACTAGCTTTTGCCGGCGTCTTCGTCCCGCGCATATATCATTACCACACATATAAACCTTCCTTTCGAATCACTCTATCCATTAAAAAAACCGCATCAAAATCCGTTGCGTAGTTTTAAAGATCTAAGCATACATAGGGAAATAGGGACAGCGGAAAGCGACTTTGTTTTATACTATGTAGTGAAGTATATCTCATTTGTATCAAGCAACTAGGTATACACTTAATGCCAAGAAACAATGTAAGCGTTCAATTTAACCTGAAAGTTACTCGGATTGCAAATTGATTGTTTCTGTTGGATTCTTTATCCTCGACGAAAAGGAGTGAAAGATTTTTTCACTGTAGATGTATATTAGAAACAAAACAGAAGAATATAATTTTCATCCAAGGATCCCTTGCAATAAAACGTACCTAAGGGCGGTCCCAGAGGCGTGATGTGCCTTTGACCGGGAAAAATAGTGCAGATTGTCGGATCATTGAGCCGGCGTATCCGTGATTCGGGTCGGATCCAGTTTACGATGTGCCCAATGAAAATTTAATTTTCTGGTACGTAGTGTTATTGGTTCAGGTAGATATACTACGCGTACTACTTTTTAAGCTTTCCCACCTTTCGTAGAATGTACAGTTATAGTTTTAATCCCGGCGTATGTAATCCGGTTTTATCCGGATATCTGTAATATCCAGCGGCTTTTCTTCTAAGTACGTAATACTTACTACCTGATAACTCAGTTTGCAGCACCTGTATCGAATCTTCAGAAAATATACATTTTTATACTTACACTAAAAAAATCGCAATTGCAATAGACTGACAATTTTATTTATATTTAACATGTATATTATATCTATATACCATTTACATATATTAACATACTTTAGTTTAGGGTATCATATAGCAAATATCAGTAGCTTTCTGGATACGAAATTTTATTATATTTTATTAGTGAACACCTTTTTCATTCTATTTAATCTATGCCAGTCGACCCTGGTACAGTTTCATCATAAACAATATGAATAAACAGAAGCAAATGATCATAGAACAATGATTCAACGCTAGTGTACCAGCAGAGCATTCCAAAAGAAAAATAAAGCAATAAATAAAATTTTAATCTCCCATAATCCCATTGTCTGTTCAGATCATAACTCCGAAAACAATAACAAGTGCATTATCCTTTCGCTAATATAATAACAGGATTGTATTCATTTATTATTAAAAATTTCGTCAGATCCAACCCTCCGCGCCCGGCCCGTCCCAGGGCGGTCATGAAAATAAAATCATGGCGCCCGACCCGTGTAGATTGAATTCAAAATTGGAATCAAAAGGAAATCCTTTTTCGGGACCCGTAAAAAAATTCAATAAGTCGTTTCCTTATTTTCTTGTATTTATTTATTGAAATAACTTCGAATTTCCCGCGTTGTTTTTATTACACAAATTACGAGGGTTTTTGTTTCTGTTACAAATTAATTATTATTAAAATGTCGGAAGTTTGGTTGTTCTTTGTTGGGTTTATAGTAAAGTACGAAAAAATAGTGTAAAACTGTGTTACAAGTACCTACTAATAAAGGAATTATTTTATGGGTACTGTTATTGCTACCGTAACGCCAGTTATAGCGGTTATCAGATTAAAACGTGATTTTCCCTCGGAAATTAGATATATTTACGCACAAAAAGTAGCCTATATCATTCTGCAGTCCTTTTAACAATGTCTTTGTTTAATTTGTCTTCGGAAGGTCGCACGGAACCTTTGTGCTGAGTCGCGGTCGCACTTGCGCGCGCTTTTTTATGGGAACAAATGGCGATCGAGCCGGTGACGGCCGGGTCGCCAGCGTTGAATTTTATATGGGCCGTGAGGAGAATTTGGGTTGCGAAGGCAACACCGAGTCTGTATTGTTTCACAGAATCTGTAACGAACGTGTCTTTATACACGTGATGTAGGGGCAACACTATTAAATTGGACAATAAAGCAGTAATCATTACATCTTGGAAGAACTACACATGGTTATGTGATATGAAAATAAACAGAGCCTTTACTAAGGCATCCCGGCCACCGATAAACATACATAAACATACAAAGCAGTCATATAATGGAATAATATTAAGAAACAACATACATAGGTACCTAATAATAAAAAGTACCGAACATATTTTTTTTAATTTGGAACGTTTAAACTCTTTTTAAGATACGATCAACAACTTCTGAACTAATGAAAAATGCTCCCAAATCTCATTGACTGCTAGAAAAAATATATCTATTGACAACTCTACGGTATACACGAGCAGTCCTATACATTTGTAACAGCCGTTATAATACGTAGCGAAACAATATTGCTCGTAGCAAAATTTCCATCCCCCGAATTTTGTTGGTAAACAAAATATTATTATGAAATGAAAAGAGGAATTTTCGCCGACTGGAAAACACGTCAAACAAATCAAATAAATCGGGCTCGGCGTATTACTCGCTTCGTGCGCGAATTAACGTCATTTACAACCACAGATGTACTATTGAGAAGAAACGGCATTTTAATGTTATAAACATATTTATTAGTTTATTGGACTTACTACTGAATGTAGACGAAGCGCGTTACGTTTGCATGCACAGATATATTTGGCACTCGGTGCTTTCTGCCTTCGGTTTGTATTTTTAAGATACACTTCAGGTATTTTTTCAATTTTTTTTTCTACTCTTTTGTTGCTACACTGCTGGACTGGGTCTCTTCTCATGGTGAGAGGGATTTAAGCCATAGTCTACCACGCTGGCCAAATGCGGATTGGTAGACTTCACACACCTCAGAAAATATTATATAATTTATAACATCTCTAAGCTGTGCAAGGTTTCTTCGCGATGTTTTCCTTCACCGTTATAGCAAGTGATATTTAAATTTTACTTATTATATTATTTTACTTTATAAGTAATTTTTTTTAATACTATGTATTAATTGCCAAATATCTTTATAAGTGAAAACATTTGATTAGCTTTAAATGTTCGACTGGCATGTTTGAAAACGTCAGAAATCGTGTCCTGAAGATGAAAGCCATTACGGACGTATTGCCACTCGTATGAGGCTTTTTGAGCGTGTTTTAAGCCACGTTCGTATTGTGCCATGTCTATTCGACGGTTGCTCTGCGGCGTGGAAAAACGAGGCAAAGGAAACTCGGATGAACAGCCATCATTGTCGGCGGCGCTGGAAACAATGCGAACTGAGCGTCTGTTTATAGTTATACGTTAAAATGTAAAGTAGGTTTTTATTACGTAACTGTCTTATTTTGTGTGCCCACTATAGAAGCGCTCTCACCGCTCTCTCGGTCTGCTGGGTTCGATTCCCAGGACAAGCATTTGTGTGATGAGCACATTCGTTTGTTCTGTGTCTGCATGGAATAAAAATATCTATGTAAGTATATACAGTGTGTAGGTATATGTAGTTTATCATGGACGCCTTAGTACAGGGTGCGCCTAGTTCAGGATCCAATGGCCGTGTGTGTCCCAACATACTATTACTTTATTAGATATTTAATAAATTTCGCTTCTGCGAGGTTGCATATTTGAACAGCATTATGGTTAGTGACTATCGCTGATTTGTAGCTATTGACAGCATTGATATAAGAGCTACGCTATATAAGAGTAATAATTTATTGAAATTGCTCGGACTCTACTTATATTAAGTGTTGCTACATTAAAAAAACAATGCGACGTCACAGCATGTTGATTATCAAGCGTAATAAAAATATTTGTAATAATCATTTTAATTCCATAAGGGTTTATGTTAGATCTACATATTAATAGAAAACAGATGGCAACATTGAACGCGAATAAATTCTTCATAAAAATCAGCTACGAATAGCACGCATGAATATGTTCTTGGAAACCGTACGATAATACTATTCAAATGAGCAAACAAAATGGCCGCAGACTGACCACAGCTCACGTAAACGACACAAAAATCGCATGCATTTGTGAGACACAATTATTATAACATAAATTAGCGGCCATAGTCGATTATTTTTATTATATTCCATAATAGCAAGTTGGCTACAAAATAAATTTTCCCGAATGCGTTACATTGTAGCTTCGCCCTGAATAAAAGCGGGAAAATTACTTTACCGATATCCGTATCTAGAATAGCTTAAGCGACAACTATTTCCATCCCTTTTGCGTGTCCGATTTCCCGTTGCTCCATCTTTGTCTAACCTACGCAGGAAAAGCGGGCGAAGTAAGCTTTTTCGTTGACTGAATTCATTCGTGAATCGCCCTCGGGTTTCATGATGGCTGATTATACAATACAGTACGGTCGGATATACCCTGAACGCTTTTCCGAGGGCGTTCTGCACAGTAACGAGTAGGGATTTCCAGTCCGAAATACAGGAGCGAAACGGGCTTTTATCTCTGTTCCGCCATTGGCTGTTTCAAAAAAACTACGCAGCTTGTGATTGGTCAAAACAAATTGCTCTCGCCGTGTTCTTTACTGCCAAATTATTGAAAAAGTCTTAAGCACCAGCGCGTTCCAGACGAAAAGGTCGTATGTTCACAATATTACGTGAAGTATTATGTCTTTATGTGCTCGGGTGAATAATTTTATAAGGGTAACATTATTCGGTTGAATGAAATTGCAATATTAGAGCAATTATTCGAGTTTTCTCTTGGCAGAGCGAGGCCAAACGAATTGGCAGCGGCTTTAGCTTAATGCTAGTTTTAATAGGATTATTATTTGATATTACATGCTATCATCATACATTTTGCGTTTTCAGGTAAAATGTGGAAAGCAGTTTTTGACATTATTTTTAAGGGTGGATGAACTTATTATGTGCTTGAAGTTTTAATAGATTGTAATTAGGTATTAGAGAGAGAGAGAGAGAGAGAGAGAGAGACTAATAGGCATCTCATTTGCAACTGTCAAGCGCGAGGCGTATATTGGAAGAATACTTCACGATGGTTATAGATTTTCCGCTAATTGCTTATCATTTATGTTTCATCATACGTAATGCATAATAATCCAACAAAAAAAAAACATGTTTTATATACTGTCCTTCATAGAGATAACTGCTTTCAAGGAAACATAAATAAAATTATTCACAGCCGAATTGCCACCGAAACGAATCAATTGCTACTGCTACCACCTTGTTAC
>DWDX01003450.1:0-13112 GCA_018245675.1 Agara michaeli | reverse complement strand
GAATGTGGAATATGAATGGCATGGCAATGAAAACATAAAATGACTTACCTAGGTACATAAAAATAATGCAACTTTGTGTGTTCAAAAAGTATCGCGAATTTTGTGTATTTTCAAAAATTATTTATTGATTCGTGAATATCTCTTTTGTCCCCTCAAAGTAATACCCCTGGGATATTATACACTTGTGCCAACGTATATACTTCAATTATTTATATTGCTAGGTAACCAATCGATTAATATAAGCCTCGATAAACCTTACTGCTGGAAGTATAAAACAACAGGGTAATAAATGTGGTTATAACAAGCATCTTATGACTGAAATCGTCTAATTTAAAGTCACGTATTTAACCACTTACATGATAATTATTTTACAAGTTTAATTATTCCGTTTCTGTCATCAACTTTTATATCAATTAAATCTGCGTCAATCTGTGTTGTATCTTAATATTATAAACGAATAAGCCATCAGACCCAACAATTCCCTAAATGATAGTAACTAATCGAATCAGCCGGTGCTATGGCGGAGTAAACGAACGCATTAATTACAATGTGACAGCCCGCAGATGTTCACACGTCAGTTATTATATGTTTTGTATCAAAACCATCACCGATGCGAACGGGATGTGAACAGTATATCTATATAGTAATTAGTAGACGTTACAGATTTTTATACAGTTCCAGTAGAAAATATAAATCAGTGATAATGCTGTAACGATTCGCTAACTTTTAACGTCTGGAGTATGTAAAGCAGACAAGCTCTATAATTGTATGCAATTCATCTTGGTAAAACATTCCCGCTCTACAAAGTGAAGAAAGTGACGTTACAAGATACGGTAAAAAGGAGATATGAGTATAACGGTTACATTTGTAAATAACAGAATTTAGATTTTAATCAATGTAAATTAAAACAATGTAACCAATTTTATTTTAAAATGTATACTGTATGAATTTCTTAATTAACAAATGTTAGGTTGTTTTTTTTTATAATAAAGTACTGGTAAGTGAATACATTAATATACAATTTTTCACCAAAAGACTCAATACTGCTAGCTCTGTTAAATTTGTGTGGGTACTTGAGAAGACTGGTTCATTAATTAGTGACAGGTCGCAGATGTACCCTTGTCCATAAGCACCCTTATGGGTAAGTCATTGGCGAGACAATTAGCCACCTGAGGGGTGTAAACGTCAAGACAGCTCCATTATGAACACACTGTAACGGAGAAACAATCATTTGCTGGCGATTTGAACATTAATTATCATGTCAAAATATCAGCACTGTATAATGTATTGTAGTAATGTTAAAATATTAAGATATACAGACTATTAATCTACTACTATTAATCTGAAATAATTTTTGATTATGAGATCACTTCACGGACTTCAAGCATCAATTTTCGCTAATCTGAGGTTATGCACTTTGCCATATTTTAGCAATTCATTTTCGCAAGGCAATTTAAGCTTCTGTATCTTTGACAGAGATGGTAGATTCTAATAAGAGATCTCATAGAGACCGCTCGTAGAGATTTTCTTACACTTTTAATCTGAAAGAAAAAGACAGGCATTTTCGCTGCGGCAGTAATGCAAACCTAATTCGAAATAATCATCTTACCTTACCCACGCTTACGTCAAGACAGAAGCATGAACCGTACTTCAGTCAACAATTTCTATTAATTCTTGAGCGAATGAACTGGAAGTTATCGTAATACTGAATACCATATCTGTTCAATAATCCTTTAACAATCCAAGGGAAAATTAAGATATAAGTATGTATGAGGTATGTATGTCCGGATTCCTTGAACCATAATACGAAAATTAAAATATTAATAATATCGATTAATATATGTATATGTTACTTTTTATGCACATGAAGCACAAATAATGTATTCTACATTAAATTAAATCGTTTTTAATATCAAACCTATGATGTTTTTATTTTATTTTTAGTATTATAATAATAAATATCAGGACCAAAACAAATCAATAATCGCATAGCTATACTTACTTATGTAGGATGTTTATAGGAGTATTCATTGTGTACTCAGGGGGTGACAGGCAGATGTTCTTGACATAACCCACCCTTATCGTATAGTCAATCCGTAGATAATTTGCCATCTGCGAGTAGAAACGTCATTATCTCACAAAATGGCTTCACACTGCGACCAACTGCTATCAGCCATTAAATTGCAGAAGTTATAAGCCACCATAATAAGTGATTTCCTACGTTTTAAATTAGTATAAAAAACGCTTTATTTTTGTTGAAAACTAGTTAGTAGCTATATAGAAGTAAAAATGATATTGTAACTGTTCAAAGTACTCTCACTAGAGCGCAAAATAAAAAGTTAGAGAAAATAATACGCATAACCAATTCATTTGAAGATAGAGAATGTGGATTTAAAATCACCTTATTTTATATGTCTTTAATAATATGTGTTTTTTTACTCCTATCTTAGTTATGTTATCAATAGCAAACAGTTTGGCTTAGAGCTAAGCAACTTTCCCAGAGAGTTGGTTGGCTACTGCTGTCTCTGAAAGGATGAAAATGTATAGTAGTATTAAAAGGGCAATCAGGCACTGTTATAATCTGCATAAAAATTAGTTTTCGTGTTAACAATTGTTTATTTTTCTATTCGAACATAAACGAAATCAACTTTTCGATTGTTGCAAATCGCGGACATTTTCGAATTCAGCTCA
Source organism: Agara michaeli (assembly GCA_018245675.1). Classification (NCBI taxonomy): domain Eukaryota; kingdom Metazoa; phylum Arthropoda; class Insecta; order Lepidoptera; family Hesperiidae; genus Agara; species Agara michaeli. Next base: position 10,421 of record DWDX01003450.1, on the reverse strand, counting down.
CAAATTTCTTCTTAAAAGAATAAGAAATCGGGTCCGGAATCCCTACGGGCAGACAAATTGTTGCAATTCACCCGCACAATAAAATCAAAATGTTTGCTCGACCTACCAGGGCAACAAAAGGCTAGATGAGCGGACTTGCGATTTACCGATAACAGGCTACTTACCTATTTAGTGTTTTGAATACGAAATAGATCTCAACCCGACCCGAAGTTACCAGTGCCTTGAACACATAATCTCGTAGAACAAACTGAAATTTACTAAAAGGTTCCAATATATATTAATCTAACTAGTAGAAGTATAACTATCTTTGATCATTTCAATACTACAATAGCTACTCGTATATTATGTACACATATCAACTAATAAATACATTCGTTTCTATTATTAAGACATATTACAATTTGCGAACAAAGACGAGTTTTGCTAAATGGTAGTTATGTAAGTAAATCATAGTATAAACTTAAAAGAGACATAAAATACATTGAGCGCCATTAAAGCACGTATGCCCGAGACATTAGGAAATTCATTGCTTACATTTGGTGCTGGTATTGGACAAAACCCCCTAAAGTAAATCGTGCCAAAAGAACTTTGCCCTTTGGCCTTCGGCAAGATAAATCGGCCGAATATGTTCGAATAATTACAGTGATGTGTAATAATGGCTGTTCAGATACAGATATTAATTTTATTCAGACCTCATAAATGCGTCTAATGATGTACGAAATAAGCGTGCCTAATGAATAGCAATTGCAAATATTGTTACAGTTTTACTTGTTATCGTGCTATTACAATCGTACGAGCTTGTAATCATTTACTTAATGATGAAAGAAAATGTTTTTGTTACTATATTGGATATTATACTAGGGATTTTAATACATGACAGTAAAAAAATATTCACTCAATTGAAACAAATAAAATAGAAAGGATAGCACATAATAAACTTAGAATTTAAATTTATTCTTATGAATACAAAAATTCTTTTCAAATACGTCGCCTACAAAAATCACAACATAATCATCCTACAACTTTAATTAAGCCACTCCTTGTAATGGAAAATTTCAAACATAGAATAAATTTCCTTTCAAATTAAATTATAGGCATTAGGCTGTGTCAATCAAAAGTGCCGTGACAGTTGTCAAAAGTTTTTAATACCTTGAGATAATTTCTAAGGGTTTCCAGGCAATTAAACGTATGGGACGTTACTGCAGTAAAATAAAATACCCTTAAAATCAGTCTTTATATTTAGTAATAAATATTTTTTTTATTTTGAACGTGTATGAAATGCACCATAGAGTTATCAACTTTTGAGCTTTCAAAAAGTGTGAAGCGAATATAACATCTAAAAATTTCAAATAGGTCAATCAATGAAACAATGTACCTACTAATTAAAATACTACACGCGAGCAAAGAATCACAATATAATGTTCTTAAGGCAAATTTATTTTTAGTAAAAGAAATATTTCTAGAAAATTTCATTCTAGAAAATTTAATTTTTATTTATGAAAGGAAGTTTATTCTTAATTTGCAACTAGTTCATAGTCTTCGCGGAATAAGAATTATAATAAAGGGAAATTACTGGATCTACTTATAACATGTTATACCCGCCTAAGTACGGACGGCTAACATCCTTTGCTTCAGCAAATGGGAAATGAGCGTATAAATATGGAATAATGCTGTAGTTAGCGGAGATAATAAGAGAATAAAGAAACAAATCCTCCAATAAAAGAACGGATAAATGGTCAAGCATGGACCCGAACCCGCGCATTATCACGCATATCGCCAATCATTAAGGTTGTTCGTGTTATGTTTTCCGTGTAGGTACATCATTACAGCGGATCACTAAGTGCCAATGTTCCTTTTAAATTGAGCCCATTTCAAATAAATAGGCGGGTTTACATTTTCATAACACTGCTTTTTCTTTTACTTAATTTAGTATTTATAAAATGTTATAATTGAAAATGTTTCCTGCCATCAAATGAATTATAAAAGGGAAACAATAAAACTTATAGCAATGTAAATATGCACCATTATTGGACAGTATGTGTCATCTAATAATTTTTATTTCATGAACAAACTTAGGACTGTAATTTTAAGAGTATTTGTGTATTGTTAAGTGCGGGCACTTATATTCCATTTTTGAAATACATATACATTAATTCCACAAGATTGTGAACAATGACCCTCGTCAATGACATGCTTAACAAAAATATCTTCATGCATATTGTTATAAACAAGAAACTTGATAACAAAACATTTGACCTATTAATGTCATTACCCTTATTAGATTTCTGTAATAGCAAACAAAATTTTCGGTTTAATGAACATTAAGATATGATATTGTGTAGGTACGTAGGCATGTCGTTACCTACTTATTTTAAGTTTAGAGACATTAATTTGTACAATGACAAAATTAATTACGTTTAGCGGGTCTTAGTGTAGGTATTATATTACATTTTAAATTTAACTATATGTATTCTAAAATAGAAATTTGCATCCATACTAATGTTATAAATGCGAAAGCGATTGTTTTTCTGTTTGTTTGTCCTTTTTTACGTCAAAACGTACCAACGGATTGATGTGATTTTTGGTATGGAGATAGTTAAAAAACTAGAGCGTTATATATTACAGACCACTTATTTCGCGGAAAATATCTAATTTCCACAGTAAAACACTTTTTAATCAAATGCGTTATAGATGGCTTTACGAAGACAACTCTTGGCGTGTGAACAAAATAAATTATTTTGGCCACGTTATTGAAGTCGCGGTTAACAGCTAGTAGATAATAAAATACATAGAAAGCATAAGCTAAGTAAATACAGTAGGTATGGTTGTTTAAATATTGCTTTCTTCGAATAATACTCATATCACAAATCTAATACGTGTATTGTATGGCCATGTGATATTAGCACAAAAAAGACGATAACAATATTTATGTTAACGTTATTAAACTAAGTACAACATTAACTAGTCTTATTAGAACAATATTGTCAATAGTTAGAGGACCTAATCATGTCGATCGTTCGCTAAACAAATATTCGTTTATGACTAAGGAAAATAAACTAATAGTTGACATATTTATAAGATATATAAGGAACGCTACACTGTCTGAACGTAGATGTTATTAACCTTCAATGCGCGCGCCGCGCAGTCAAGCTCTGTCTCACAAAGTGTATGAAAGAACTACGTGTGTACTCGGATCGTGTTTAGAGACGTACCTACTCGTAATCACTCGACGCATGAGCACCGTCCCTCCGCGAGCGGTCAGTTAACGCGCAACACTCGCCGGTTCAACGCGTTGCCAATTACCGACCCACTCGTAAGCAAAGTAAAAAAAATGATTACTTTGAAATTAGCGTGTGCGCTTATTCTCTGCGCTCTCGCCGTGTCAGCTGACGTTCCTCAACCTCACCCGCTCTCTGATAATTTCATAGAACTAATTAACACGAAACAAAGAACGTGGAAAGCGGGCAGGAACTTCCCGGCACATTACGACATACAAAACTTGAAGAAACTCATGGGTTCGCTAGAGGATACACATATATGGAAACTTGAAGGTAAACTCCACGATCCTGCGCTAATACAGAGTCTCCCTGACAACTTTGACCCACGAGACAAATGGCCGAACTGTCCCACTTTAACAGAAATTAGGGATCAAGGATCTTGCGGGAGTTGCTGGGCGTTTGGTGCGGTAGAAACAATGACAGATCGAGTTTGCATCTATTCGAACGGCACACAACATTTTCACTTTTCGGCTGAAGATCTCCTCAGTTGCTGCCCTATATGTGGACTGGGATGTAACGGAGGAATACCATCACTTGCGTGGGAATACTGGAAGCATTTTGGAATTGTATCGGGTGGAAACTACAACACGAGCCAGGGATGTGTACCTTATGAAATTGCACCGTGCGAACATCACGTACCGGGCGACAGGTTGCCTTGCAGTGGTGACTCGAAGACTCCCAAATGCGAAAAGAAATGCCGCGATGGTTACAAAACTCCCTATAAGAAGGATAAACAATACGGTAAGCATGTTTATTCCATTAGAGGTGGTGAGGACCATATCAAAGCGGAATTGTTCAATAACGGACCAGTTGAAGGCGCGTTTACAGTTTACGCAGATTTACTGAGCTACAAGAGTGGTGTGTACAAGCATACTGATGGCGAGGCTCTTGGTGGACATGCGATTAAGATCATGGGTTGGGGTGTGGAAAACGGTAACAAGTATTGGCTTATTGCAAATTCGTGGAACAACGATTGGGGAGACAACGGATTCTTCAAAATTCTTCGCGGAGAAGACCACTGCGGCATCGAGAGTTCTATAATTGCAGGCCAACCTCTGCTCTCTTAAGCAATTTATTATCATATATTTCAATATACTTATTTCAGATAAATATAATTCTTAATAAATAAACATAAAAGACAAATGTTTGAATTCACGACAAGCTTACATAGGTGTCACAACATCAAAACGATTTTCAGTCATCAAAGAATGTAATATCTATATAAAATATGATGGAAATAAAAATATACAAAATTTATATTCTCTTTCATGAATTTGTTTATTCTTCTTCATTTCTACAATCATTAACATACTACCTAATGTTGATAATTCAATATCTATAATAGATCAAACCTAAGAATGTTACAACACTTACATATAACCTACCGATACACGCGACAAATGTGTAAAATAAATAAATATATTTTTCGTCTAATAAATTCAATGTTTTTATCATTAATATAAGTAATATTTTAAATTTCCTATCAATACCAGTGAGTATTCTTGCACTTTATTTTCATAGCTAGTGAGCTATGAAAGTAAAGTGCAAACATATAGCTTACTCAGATGTTAATAAAATTTCAGTAGACTTCACGTCACAGAGAAATAAGCTCCTTAGAAACAATTTATAAAGAATATCTAAGTATTTAACAGACATCGTCTCCAAACCCGTGACATTACGCTTTGGTACGGAAACACTCCGACGATAAGATACAAGTTGGTATGTTGGTATATTATATTAGTATGTTATATATTATGGTAAGACAGCGACCGAAAAAGTATATAAGGAGTCCTTTAATGAACTTATGTGTAATAAGAGTGAAGTAGCTTCTAAAAGTTTATTGCATACCTATAATTGTTTTTATGGCTACAACTTTTTTTTCATTTTACCTATACCTATATATACCAATATACAGAATAAAAATTTCACGTAAACAAAAATGAATCATGCTTCACACGAAGAACTAATACGTAATTCATATGTCTGCTCGGCCGGAAAGCCAGCTCTGCGCAGCATACCAGCATGGTGACCAAATAGATGTTATATGTACTTATAGCTATATTGGGATCCGCCTGCTTTTCGTTGAATATTGATATCTCGGAGTATACGGTATATTATATGTACCTATCTATATGTAGAGTACACAACAACTGTTCTGTCGATTAAATAATCTGTAGGTATAATGATTTAAATATAGAATAACTCGTATATAAAATAACTCGTATCGTTAAATCAGATCTGGTGTTGGCAACAAAATATATTTATGCTCGATTGGTAATTACATTGTAATAAGTGTTCAAATTTAAAAAAAAAATTGAATTTGAATTTAAGTAAAAAGTGAAGCTTCCGGAAATGTACTAACGAGCAAAAAAAATATTGGGTCTATTCATTCATATGACATAAATTACTTACATTATGAGGAGTCCCCAAGTACCTATATAGATCACAAACCTACACAGAATTTAACATAAGTACATACATAATACATAAGTACATAAGTCTCATTACGATAAATTTATTGAGCGTGCTCGATATATTGCCAATTATGCTGATTTCGAAGCAGTATTTCCTAGAATTATGCAACGTATTGATTCTCGATGATCTGCTCGTATTATTGTAAGTAAGTATGCGTCTATTTCATCAGCATAACCTAGTTACATCCACATAGAACTGTCTATTTTACTTGTAATTAATGCCATCACGATTACACATGGCGTTATAGGTAGTACCTAAAGACTTAATATATTATGTTTTTAGTCTATAAAAAAATTTAAATGACATCGAGCACGGAAATAAAATATTTCAGAGCACTTTCCTACATCGTCATGATAATTAAGTGCAAAAATTTAAAAATTCTAATACATTACAGATACGCTCGAGTCGTTTCTACGGGGTGTCGGGTTTCAGAGGATCGCCAATAAAACAGTACTCATGCATTCGTAACACGATTAGAGGTTTAACCCAAAAGCCACTTAATATGCCTAGACCGCGCTTGGCGAGTTGAAATTTTAATGAAATGCGAAAAACGGATACTTTTAATGTCCATGACGACTTTACAGAGCTCAGAGTTAAATTAGTACTCCAACTCGCCCCTAACAAAGCTGAAGTGAGTCGCGCATAAAAATAGGCTCATTAACCATCCAACCCTTTTAGTGAGGAGGCGTTTACCGTTGACGTTTTATTCCGTTGATGTATGTACCTACCTACTTAATGAGCATGCAATTATTGTCATAAACATTCTCGCCGCTATTCCTTGTAAGTACATTTGAAGAATGAACTTCACATACCAATTCTTTAAATTTTAAAACGCTAAGATTTTTTTCCATTGATAACAATTTTTCCACACCACCGGCATACCTCATGGAAGTACTTCGAAATAAAAAAAATTCAAAGCCACATAAATTATGGGCACCTGGACAAATTTCAATGAAACCCAATTTTTAATAACACTTTATTGCAACTATTATCGTACAGTCTATACATTAGAAGCGTAACACTAATTTATTAATCATCATCATCACTAGATATACCATAGAGTGGTTTAATTAATTCTTCTTACATATACAAATAATTTGGCATTGAAAAGTATTAATGTCATGTGGATACATGGAAAAATGTAAAAAGCAAAAATATAGATGACTTTACAATTTGCTTTGTTTTGCAATTATGAAGTGTAGAGATCAGAAAAAGCTTTAAATATGAAGAGTGCCTCAAAATGTTTGAAGATAAAGGCGCCACTGGCGCTAGTGTGTAAAATCTGAAAAAACGAGCCAACACTGCTAATGTATCAAATATGTTTCTTTAATAAGTTTTTTTTTCGATTATTTAGCATCTTTTTTAATGACACATACTTACAACATGTTTACGGTTTTTCGCAATTGGTGTTAAAATTGTTTTTTTTTTTATTGTAATGTCAAGTCAATGACAGTTATAACCGAAAACTTAATAATAAAAAGTAAAACTCACTAATGTTATCTAAAAACAACTTCTTCACAAATTTTATCTCAAAATACATTTCACAGTTGTACTTCTCTCCAATATTTTGGGCTCTTTCTTTCTTAGCCTAGTTTATTTTATATAATTTCATTGTTAATTACAGATATTACCCACTAACTGTACTGGCTATATTAATATAGAAATTTATGGAACCTCAATTCATACATGTCAGAACACACTTGTCCGGGTGAATTCCCATATACGTGATATTTGTCCATATTTCTACAATCCACAATTGCAATCAATTTTCATCATAATCAAACCAGAGAATTAGCTGCTTCATTTTATGGTCGGTTTATGTAGTGTTTGTCTATTTCATCTAAATTAAACTATATACTTAATTAATATCAGTCACAAAGCATTTGCTATTTCTCACATTCAATTACTCATTTATTTCATAAACGAAAAAATTGCATTAGTATTAAGCTACCAATGGACAGAAACTGTAAACATTAATACACACGTATGACTAAATTAAAATACATGTAGATGGATCTAATTGATTTAACCTAAAATATCACAAAACATGACTGAATCACATGTAAAATTTGATGTTGAAGTCAATTAAACAATTTATTATTTGTAAACAAAGTCACCTGGGTATTGAAAACATATTATGGATGACAACAGTAATAAAATATACCTCCGTGGATTTAGACAATCCTTAAATTTTTTTATCATTGAGCTTACACAAAAACATACTAAGAACAACATAGGTAATATATAAAAAAAGATGCGTCGACAAATGATTTTAAATTAGACTTATTATATGCTACATTATAACATTCTCTGTATTTGTTTACTCATAAAGCTTGCAAATTACAAATAAGTATATCATAGCATTAAATGTAACAACGACAACGAAATCAAACAAATCAAAATTTACTACAGTTTCATTTGTAATAAATCGAATTAATTTCAACCAGTTTAATGCCAACAGGAATCAGTCTGTCATAAAGCTTACGTTCATAGTATTAATACATTATTTATATATATATTTTTAAGTAATGCCTTCCATTCAATGTTATTATACATTTTGTTGCTGTCGTTTGCTATTATAGGAAAACTTTTACATACTAGGTAACAAAAAAAAACAGGTATTTATTATGGCAATTTTGAAATTATATCAATAACATATACATAGATATTTATTTATAGTGATTTTAAAAAACTAGCATGGCTCATCGCATTGCCAATGATATCTCTAACCTGATAGATGACCCATTTAATACTGGCTGTTTATAATAACAATCCTCAATATGAACTCATTACAAAAAAAGTAAACGAATAAAGAGAGTAAGAAACGTACCTACACTAGGTTCTTATCAAGTAAATGTCTCTTATAACTCTTTGCTGAAACAGCTTGGCTCTGATCGAATGAAGTACAGTAACAGACCACTTGTTAATACTTATTGAATTTAACTCGTCTGTAAATAGTAAGTGAAAATTGGAACTTGTATAAATTCGTCCAATTTGTAATGTTAAACAAACATAGCTTGCCAATATCATTGCTCGCCTTTCAACTAGACAATAAATAAAAAATATCGAATGATTTTAATACAGTATTACGAATTATATAATTATTTTCTTGGATAACATTTTCAACAATACATACATCATAATCTAGTAACAATTGTAATTATATGATTAATTTTTTTAAAAAAAAGGCAACTCTATAATCAGTACGGGTCTATGGAATGCTGCAAGGGCTAAATATATTTTCATCATTCATAAAGCTCTTAACTGGTTTTCATGTACATATAATAATTTTATTTATAAGAACTCATATTCTATCGAATTATAACCAATGTACTTAACAACAGTTCCAAATGTAAGCAAACCTAATGACAATCTAAAGTGAACCGCAAATTTCAATACAAAATTATACATATACTAATATCTACTTAGATTTTGAAAGTAATAAATAAACAAATAATACCTGTACATTATTATAAGCCTGTTACGACCCCGGTATCTATGATCTATAGCAATCGACAATTTGGCCCAGAAACTTACAACGGTCATAATAAACAAAATATGAGAACTTGCCTTTTTCAATATTTTGGACATAACCACCTTAACCATTATTATAATACCTTAAAAAAATATATGTATAGCACTACGACATACAATCGTACCTAGTGTCGCAGGTTAGCGGGTCTGAGTCCTCCCGGTGTCGGAAGTCGAAAGCGTTCCTGAAACTATCGCGAAGGCGCTCCGTAAATGTCTTGTAGTCGAGGTGCACTTGTTGGCCGAAGTCGAAGTCCGCTACTTCTATAGTGTGCCTTTAAATGAAAATAGTAAAAATGTATAACGTACTAACAACAACAACAACAACATACCATCACGCCAGCTCCCTAACGGGGTAGGCAGAAAGCATCGAAAACAAAAATAACATAAAACGATAAGCATATACTTAAAGTCACTAAGTGAAAAATCAACAGCCAAATAGAGGTCAACGACCGTCGCTCTTGGAACAAAAAAAATATGAAATGATTACCACTATCGCTACATAGATATATTACAGTATTGTTCTCCACACAGGGAACAATGGCTAATAATTAATGACACATGACCTACAAGGTCACAGGCTATCACAGTAGAAATGGACCCAAAGACATAAGAGTCAGTCTTCAACTAGATGAAATTCGTTTTTAATAGTGACCGTTCAGATGCTTATTAGTTATTGTCATGATGTAAATAAATAATGTAACACTTTCCTACTAGAACGTAATAGTAAATCCTTACGTTGAATGTACTTTACTTACAATCTAAAACCACATGCAAATTTATACAGATATTAAGCACAAGCAACGCATTAGCGACTGTTCTGGTGTTGCAAATGTTATACAATGACATACAATATGGTAGTCTGTGTGCCTATTTGCTGGGATACATTTACAAAAAAAAACGAAATGTCTCCCTGATAATACAAGATCCATCTGCAATGCCATGTGACATAGTGTCCTCGTTCAACAACATTGAATTATTGATAATACATGACTGCCTCGTTGGTCGGGCGGTTGCTAGCGCAACTGCCGATCGGAAGATCCTGGGTTCAAATCCCGGATTGGGTACTGCTGGATTTTTCTAATTTAGAATTTCTAGTAGTGACTCGGAGTCTGGATGTGTGCCCGGTGCATGGCA
>DWDX01003449.1:0-13114 GCA_018245675.1 Agara michaeli | reverse complement strand
TCTAAATTAGAAAAATCCAACAGTACCCAACCTGGGATTTGAACCCAGGACCTCCCGATCGGCAGTCGCGCTAGCAAGCGCCCGACCAACGAGGCAGTCCAAAGAATTACATGAGTAATTTACAATGCGGAAACGGAAATTTATAGTTCAGAAACGAAGAAGAAGTATAGTTCACTTATAGATATAAGAAACAACCAGGTAACTCTATAAGCACCTACATAAAAAAGTTTCATCGAAATCGGTCAAGCCGTTTCTGAGGAGAAGGAACACGAACACTCGCATTTTATATTAAGTAGTTGTGCTTAGTAATTGTTTATTATACTCCTTTGTTATTATCAACAGGATGTCTATGAATGATAGCTGTCCATTAATAACCTCGATGTTTACATTTCCATTGAAATAAACACACAACATATTATATCAATAGCTTCGATAATTTAACATTAACTTACAGTGTTATCAAAAGTGAATATAGGAATCAGAAGTCCGCTGATATTACTACTTATGAGTGAGAGTAAGTAAATGACTAAGACTAAGTGACTAAGGGCCATCTGATTACAAAGTAGCCAGTCTTTGTTATGGTAAGCAAGCAGTAAGCTACGTATATAAATTAAATACATACTTGTGTATTATATATATCATTCTAAGCACATAGATCGTGCAGTCATTAATGCTCATCAAAGAAATATTTATCTTGGCTGGGAATCGAACCTACAGTCTCCGCCTCCGCGGTCAGCTTCGATAACCACTGGTTCAATGGGGCAGTGAAAGGTCCAACACATTTAGAAGTTTGATGTCAACTGGTGACTAATTTATGTAATTGAACTTAGAATAGTGTGTGTCCAAAGTTCAAGTATCAAGAAAATAACATAAGTTCTCCCTCGTTTTGCCCTTTTCGCAAACATCATGATCATTTCACTACACTGCATATGCGCAATTATATTGTATTTCGCACCGAAATAATCCTGACTTAACATAATACGTTCCGCGTAATAGGCTTAATGCTACATACATTTTAACGCATCCCATGTAACTGACGCGCTCGATATGCAATGGGTAAGCGATAAGCGAGACGAGAGCGATGAATGTCAGGAAAAATATTAATAATTTGTAAGCGGACGGCAGCGGGCTGATATTGACACACACGGTAAGCTGTCACGGGTGCTTATTTCGGGCTAAAACCAGACCGCAACATGGATATTTTCTTTGTTTTACGAGTTTTTTCTCCCAGTCTACCACAGACTGAAGGTGGCACAGACAAACAAAATGGCAGCCAATTCACGCTGCGATGTCAATTTCGTCGTCGTTCAGCGATTTTATCACGATCAGTAAAGCGAGATTACAGTGCTAACACAGCGATAAAACATAAAATTACTGGCCTTTAAATGATACGAATTCAATGGCTGTTGAGCGTTAAGTTGAGACTTCTATCAAATACTCCGCTAATGAACTACAATCGCGTGAAAATTAATACTACTTTCATAACAAATATCATTTACGATACTTTCTTAGCGTTCGTGATGTGATTCGTTTCATGCACTAGTTTGTATTTATGTTAAGTAGAAAGGTAACAAAGATCAGCCAGTCTCAAGTCGGCAATGTTCAGTGACGTCTGCAATCATTCTCCTCGGATCTGCGGGTTATTTATTTCTCATTATAACAGCTGCGGGCCACTTACGCTAAATATGCAGGTTGTACTCAGACTTCCCGCAGAACCATAGACAAGCTAACGAGATCGCGTTCCAATCTTCCTGAAGATTGCCGCGGTTTGGATTACAATCCGACTTCTAGAGATGGGTGATCTGGAGGGGGGGGGGGGCCGGGACAGCGTGGGAAAGTGAAACCACGATTAACTTTTGCTTTCTATAATGTCTGTTAGCTATCTCAGTATCACTTGTTATTAACAGTATTATTTCCCCAATATTAATTGGTAACACAACTGTAGGAACAGGAATGCGGCAAGTTATGCTAGTATGGGCGCATATAGTATTAATTGGTACTTTTGTTCTATTCAACGTACGTCACAGAGAAATGTCATCGAGCCTTGGGAAACATAAACTACCAATACCTTAATCGGGACAGAAACAGAGCTTACAAGACACACATGACATGACAATAGAATGACATTAAGTATGTATAATACCGCCAACAGAAACAGTACTTACAGTGGCGCCGCCAGTGGCGTGTTCATTCGTGTACTAAAACGACTTTTTAAACTGGTTGAGTTATACATACATTTGTTTGAACAAATGTCAACTCTTGAGTAAAGTTTTCGTCGTCATTTGTATTATTATTATTTCCTGTTGTTAAGCTTAGTAGTAGATTGTTGTCGGTGTTACAGATCCCTATGGTGTCGTTCGTTTTAACGACCGCCCGCAGAAACCAGTGTCATATGTCGCGCTATATGATTTGTGGTGAACGCCATTCGTGATAATATTTCCAGTGGGCTGACTCCTAAACTGACATCACGCGTCCTACATACATATAACGGGTCAGAATTGTCCTTTACCGTATATCTATCTAATGGCTGCTATAAACGGGGAAGGTACTACTAAATATTTTTCCTTCCGGTGATTTCTTACTAAAGCTTTACCTAAATTGTACTAGGGTGCTAATGTAGCTTTTCGCTAATAAAATCGCAGCAGCTGTTAATGAAGTTGTAAATATTATTATTACTTGGACGAAAAGGTCTAAATAAAGTGAAGTATTACAACTCTGTTACGCAAGCAATGCTTCATTTACCTCTGGGCATTTTCAGGTTGCTTTATTACTAACTTACGTAATGTTGTAGGCGATGTGCATGAATATTTGTAATGCTTTCGCAGCAGGGTTTCTTAGGGGAAAGGTTATATCAGGTTTTCATCTATGCAATTGTGTTGATTGAAGGTTGTTTGAATATTGAAGATATTTGAATTTGAACATTTAATACCACCTTAAGAGCTGATAAGTTAAAGGTAAACATCGAAAGCTGAAAAACAACAATACACACAAAAACTAACTTGACATAAACATTTGAAAGTAATTTACTTGTGTTATGCGAATTGTCAACGCCGAGCACAAATTTTAGCTTATAAAAGTGATAAACGAACTCAAATATACATCTGCCTTAGAAATCGTATTTCATTTCAATGTATCTCAAAGTTTTGTCAAACCTCTCGTATTTGGAAATTTGTCAATGAATTTGCAATGACGTCGGCACCAACTTTTCGAGTCTTTTGACTGCCCCTTCATGAATAAATTACGTATATTTCTTTATACCGAGCTAAAAAAATCGGTCGAGTTCGGGGCATTAGTGTTCCGCATACCAATACCGGATACCGGATACTAATATCCGCGGTCAAGTTTTCAGGATAGAATAATGTATGAAAAATTAAAAAAAAATGTTTTAATGGAACAACATGCAACTTACAGGTTAATAAATTCTTGTTTTTTTTTTTTATTTTTCACAATCATCACATACCTGTACTTAATTTAATAAAAAGACGTATAAGGAAATGTTTATGTGTAAAAAATTTCATTTTTAATTTAGATACTCTATGGAATTGTTAAAAGTATTAGTATAGTGTTTACAATTTTTGTACGGAACACTATGGGAGTTTAAAATCTTTGTACAGCGTAACTTGTATACCAAATACCTTCGAAAGTCGCCCAAAGTCCGTTACGTGACCGTATCCTTCGGTACAGTTTTATCCACGAACATTTCAAATTTGGAAAATTCCACACTTTTGTGGATATTAGAAGCCATTGAAGACGTGCTATTGAATGTATTTCTTACAAAATAAAGTTAAAATTAAACTTATTTCATCCTAATATGAGATATGTACTGTATATTAAATATTCATTAAGAGCTGCGCTTCATTAAGAGTGTGCGGTAACGCTTGATGAAAATTATATGTATATTGTTATACTTTTCGTTCATTTGCTTTGAGCGCCCCTCAGGCTAGTTGACTGGGAGAAAAATAAGGAAAATAACTACGAAAGATATTCTTAGCTCGAATTATTCTATTTTTATTTTTAAGTTATAAAGAAGTCATATAATACCCGGTTTAATTTTTGTCGGTGTTCATTTTGAAGGAAATTTCATACTTAGAGAATAAAATAAGAAAATCTAAGTATAGCTTCTTATTATCGTTGGCCGTAGCATCGAATGACCGTTAGTTCAATAAAGGCTCAAGCACACAATCAACTTTTAAATACTTATATAATTATCGAATACATATTGTTGAAATATTATCAGCGGGGGATCGTTGAACCATGGTTAGATAATAACCCGGAATAATTGTGGTGGTTGATTTTCACCGACTCTTCTATTGACATTGCAAGAGAGTTTTAGGCCTGGATTAGATGGCTTGTTGAATAGTACTCAAAGTGCGGAATATAGCGAGTGTGCTGTGACCCTAAACGGCGGATAAAGAAAGACACAAGTATCACCATGGATTCTTGAATAGATTGTACTGATTAAACGTCTTGGTCTTTTGATTAAAGAAATCTTAAAGGAACGGTCTAATGAATGGTCTTTTCCTGATTAATCACTTTGTTTTGTTGAGTAATATAAATATATTGATTATATTCAGAAACTAGCTGTTAGCCCCCACGGCTTCGCTCGCGCGGTGCAAAGAATTGATTTGTGTGTGTCCGTGATTTGTGTCCGTAAGACCGCGTATAGAGCTTTTTTAATTAAAACGTGTCATTGTTAACACCTGTGACGTGTTTGACGTTGTAAACACGCATCGCCAACACGTTTTACTATTAGGAAACCACAATCGCTCATGACAAAAAAATATGTTTCCTCGTACCTACTTGTCACTTCTCCGACCATTATTGCCTTGAAGTTTGACGCAGAATTAAAACAAAAAAAGGTACAGTCGGTGCGATTTTTGTAAATACATTTTTTCTAACAATAACGCAGTAGGTATTGAACTCTGGTGATATAATTGTTTTTTCCTGTAACATGTTCGTATGCTTCTCAATTCACGGAAAAACTTCATTTTAATAGCAACGCTTGCTCCAGTTTAACGAGAATTAAAATGCACGTCACTTTAAGCTACAACCATTAATGGCTTAAAAATGTATTGTGCAATATTCTCCTATGTTAATACGTGAAATTGTTATTGTGCACATTTTAATTCCAACATTTTAATGGTACTATTTCATGGTGTAATAGTTTGCTGTCTAATTTTGTATTTACCCATTTATATTAATATATTATTATCTATCTTTATTTCTATTTGTCTATCTCTGGATATAACCGTCTATCTATCCGTACTGAGTGCATAGCGCAATATTAAGAATAGTTAATGCGTATTGTTTCTGAAAACTTTCTTAGTTTAAAAAAAAGTAACCAACCATTCGGACTTGAAATTTTTCCCGATTTCCGCAGGGTGTTAGTTAACAGCTGCATCGCTGATTTATCGCTCCAGGTGAAGACGTTGAGAGCTTCAAGCGCTTCTCGCTCCACTTGCTGTGGATTTAATTTTAGTGAAGTGTCGTTACGAAATAACAATTCATTTGTGGAAAATGTAATGTCGAAGAGACTGACACAGTTGCCGAGTTTCGCATATTTTCTTTCCACTTCATTTGTTTCGTCGTGATTCGTGAACGATTATTTGTAAACAGACTGTTCTCGATTTGCGCCTCCCACTCTGCACGTCCGGATTTCTATTCCGGTTTCTCACTTTACGAAATATATCCGCTTCCAAGTCTAATTCTCTGCTTTCAGAAGTTCGCCAACACGCTGTTCGCCAATTTAGCAAAGTAAACGGTGATGATGAACATTTCAAAAATGTTACTTAACCAATTAAAAAGTTTGACTAATATGATAACACATGATGATCACAACACTATGATGGGTAGTAATGGTCGATAACACAAAGAGTTTTGTGATTTAGCATTAAAAATAGGACGAAATAAACAGAGCACGTGATCAGTAACAATAATTAATCGACTGGCTTCGTGGTCGCGTAGTTAGAGACCCTGACCGAACTGACAAAACCAGAAGTTGTGGATTCGATTCCCACCCAAGACAAAAAATTGTGTGATGAGCACATTTGTTTGTTGTGTCTGGGTGTAATATAAATATCTATTTAGTCTATTTAAGTATTATATTGTACGTGTAAAGTATGTTTATCAGCTGACTGGTTACCATAACACAGCCATTCAATTGTCTAATTTGGAACCAGGTGGTCGTGTGTGGAATCGTCCCCAGTTATGGTTATTATAATTAGTGGTCGTCTAGAGACCGAAAGTCGACCGTAGCTGATTAAATCAATTTTTAAATTTTAAAGCATTTTCTACAATTTTTTCTGTGTTCTTCTGTGTTCTGTGTGTGTTTCTGTTTTCTGTGTTTTCGAGTTATTGAAAAAACACGAACGTTACAATAAGAGAGGTTTAATTCAATCTATACTAATATTATAAAGAGGAAAGATTTGTGTGTGTATGTAACGAACAGGCTCAAAAACTACTGGACCGATTTCAAAAATTCTTTCACCATTTGAATGCTACATTATCACTGATCAACAAAAGCTGTATTAATTATAGGAAAAAAAAAATAAGCATCCTTACTAAAACGACAATAATGTAAACCCAAGGTGGAAAAAAAATGCCGTAAAATGTTTTTCATCGCATACGCTACGAAAACGATTCATAATTGAACAAAAAAATGTTCTACAATATTAAAGAACATATCAATATGTACAAAAAATGTCGCAATAGCATATGTCTAACTGTGGTAGTTATGTCAATATAACTACTTTTTAACATTTTAAAAGTTGATATAAATTCCGACCAAAATCAGACCAAGTTATCCAAATCCAAATAAATCATTTCATAAGCAAGACTGTTTCAATACCTGTAAATTGCTTTTAATTCTTCAACATAGATCTTCGACATAGATCTTGCGCGAGCGTCATTACACTACACACGAGTTACGACAGTTTTAAAATATATCTACACGTGCGCTACACTCGTCATTTATTTACGCGTTCAAATATTTATCGTGTATGTTATTGCAATACACCTAAGTATGTGCATTCAGTCTAATAACATAACAGAAGATACAGAATGACCGCTCATTTTGTGGAATCTTACAAAGTACGTAAGACGATACTTGGAATATATCGGAAGAATAGCACAGGAGAGCAGGGCGGTAACGGGCGCAGGACGTTTTGTAACAATTAAATTAAAATAGACACTGGACGCATCCGTGACGTTGCCGGCCAGCGACGGGCCCCGCGCGGCGCGCGGACGCGGACACGATACGCGCACTTTGACATCGGAACATATATACGTACATTATTTCTAGGCTGCTGTTTAGTTGTAATATATCTGGAAAGTTTTCCATTTGAATCACCGCTTCTATACGATCCTACTACATCGTAAGCCTTTTGAACTACTGATTAGCTTTAGTTATATTACATGAATGTTATTTGTTTGCTATAATTTTCACAAGGCTGCCACATGTTTCCACATGTATTCAATTCTACGAACATCGCTGAAATGTGAAAATAATGAAGTGAAAATAATCGCGTGACGCTAAAGTGATGTAATGGGTACTGAACACGATTCTTGTGTAATAATTTTGTAAGTTTGTAAATGAAATGGAGATTAATTATTCGGCGCAGGCCTGCTCGTATATCTAACAATGGACTCTACACATTGAGGGAAGGATCGATGGTTATTTAGTTCGTTTCGCCAGTAATGATTAATGAGTAAGTACGTGTCGCTCATTAGCGATGATTATTTCTAAATCAATGAAATCCGTTCAATGACATTATCTAATAGTGTTATTTAATTGTTTGCAACGAAGTCTGTCATTCGCCGCCGGCACCATCGGTACGGTACCGTGTGCTCTTCGGCCCGGGCCCGAGCGACGATGACAACAAATGACTCATATACGTAAATTTAAAAAATTATCCCGGTCTTTGTATTCGAACTGTGGCCGGTGCGGGGCGGGGCGGGGCGGAGCACGCCGGAGCTGCCGACGTAGATAGATCATCGTAATAAACCATAACTTAACAAATGTATCGTTAACAGGTTATAATATGACACTTACGTGAGCCCGCGTGCTCCACCCGCGTCCTGAAACAACAAAGGATAGTCATTAATACTATTTGATCACTCCGAGGTCAACACTAGTTAAATATGAATACCCAAATATCTGATGATTGTTTAAATACACAGGTAACGATCTGCCGGCTGTCGGTCCGCAGTTGCCCACGACCGCACTACCAGCCCGACGGTCGGGGGTCCCGGGCGGTAGCACTGCCAATGCTTTCTCTCATTCGATTTGTTTATCCATAGTCATATTAGTGTAAATATAAGTTGAGATCCAGTTTTGTTACAGGTAATATAAATGACATATTTTAAATGCTTCTTAATGGGGAAATTATTATAATAAGTAATATTTTTTTAATGGTTATGTAGATTAGTAGGAAGTGTATGAATCCCTGTATGTATCCCTGTATATACGGACATATTAAGTATATGTTTTGAAAGATACATGACATGTTGTTTACCAACTGTCCAGTTACAACAGCACAACTTTTCTAATATTACTATTAATGATATTAACTACATATTTTCCTTTAAATGAAGTATCGACCTCGTCGTTAGTTGTTACACAAACGCGTCCGCCGGCTCGAGAACGACAGCTATATTTAAAACTCAGTAACGTAATAAAATATTCGGCACGCTTCCAAACAATACAGTGGATTTCGGAGGCTTCACGTTTCGCAAGAAATGTCCAGTTGAAACATGCGCTTCTGCACGGGAAAGTTTCCAACGCTTCATCCCGGGAACTCTCATTGCTGTACGCGCCCGTTATGGCCGCCTTCAATTATGACCGCTAAGCTCCCGGCGTAAGGACCATTATCGTCTACAATTTGGCACTTATTGCTAAAGATTTGTTAGCTTAACGAATAATCTAAATATATATAACTCAAAGGTGACCGACTGACTGACTGACATACTGATCTATCGACGCACAGCCCAAACCACTGGACGGATCGGGCTGAAATGTATGCATGCAGGTAGATGTTATAACGTAGGCATCCGCTAAGAAAGGATTTTGATCAATTCTACCCCCGAGGGGATAAAATAGGGGATGACTTAACGCGAGCGAAGCCGCGGGCAAAAGCTCGTCATTAATAAACCCTTCAAGTATAACAGGACGTGTTGGAATGTGGCCTTTCGAATGTCTTTTGTTTTACATATGATAACTAACCGAGCTCGGCCGCACGACCATGACGTCGAGCGCGGTGTTGCGACTGATGCCAGTGACTTTACGTCCGTCTGTACCTGTGCCGGCACGTACCTCAGCGCAGTTCCCGCGCAGGGCAGTACCGCACGCCATCGATCAGGTGTACAATGCGCGGTATCATAAATATGTTACTGTACTTTGTGTTATTTTCTGCACAGTTTACAACCTGGCGTTCCAATGTTATATCGAATCGCTCGTTGCCGCGACGCACGTCTACGGGTTACGGGCGTGTATGTATTTTGTTGTCTCGTTGTAGCACCTCTCTCTAGGTGTCGAACTGTCGAAATGGCTAGATGCGTTCTCCTGCGCGATGCTCTCAGAGTCATCAGTGGCCTTCCCAAAGTGTAACTGCGCACATTCATTACTCCGGTACTCCACTATTTTCTATTAATATATCATTTTTAAGAATTGGAAGATTCAGCTGTAACATAAAATAAGATTATTATATATAATGGCGCTTGCGCAGCGCAATGCGCTCGGTCGGTGGCGGCTCGCGACGGGCCGGTCCGGCGGGCCGTCTCCGGCTCCACTTTCGGTACTCCGCGGCATCCGTTTCTCTCTTTATTATTTTCATTTTTGGTATAGTTAAAGGTATGCTACTATTGGCTACGTGCAGATACGTATTATTTTGAAATGTACATTATAATTATACTTTTTAAAAAACTGCCTTTAATAATAATAAAAGCTTACGTTTGGTTATGACGAAGTACGAAATTGTATAAAGAAATTATCGCCCACCGGTATGAATAAGTACGATCTCATCACAATTCCCGTCCGTGTATATATTTCAGGAACATCGGTGAGGGCAGGACACGCGCGGGACCGACCGGGCGTTTCACCGGCCAGCGGCGACTCGGGCCGGGAGCGGCCGGGGAGCGGGCCGGGGAGCGGGCCGGGGAGCGGGCCGGGGAGCGGGGCCGGCGGCAAATGAACGACACCACCGGGATCGGAAACTTCACCTCCCGATAGATATACGACTAGCAACGCATTGAAACTATATTCAGACGGGAAGTAGCTCCCGGGGGCTGGAACTTTGCTACAACAAGTTTTCACTCACTGCCCAGCCACTCAATTTTAAAAATACAGAAAAATGCAGCAATCAGCCGGCCGGTGCCGACATTCGGTATTCTAAGTTTTTACGATATATACAAATATACTTATACGTTAATGTGTATGAATAATGCATAATGTAGTGAATATTTTTGTTTTTTTATTTTTATTAAAATTTATTTACTACCTACTGTTTATGTCGTCGAAATCAAGAAGACAGTAAAAAATATATGTCATAGGTAATGAGAAATCGTATCGAAAACGTGCGCCTACACACCTCTCCGCGCCCGCAGCGATCGCATTCGTGTAAAACGGAGCTTCGATGCAAATGTGAATATGAAAGCTCGTATCGGCACGTTCCCGATATCGTTATTGCTGGCAGCGGACGGCGGTCGGATTTGTCGCTGTAGTTTGTTGTCGGCGTGTAACATACGCTCGCGTCGCTGCGGGGGACTTGACGAGTTTAGGTACCATACCGCTGCGTTAAATGCCTTGTCGCAAAGGAATGCATTGACGTTTGTATGAAACATATAACGATAAAAACGATAGTCGTGAAATTTCTGGGACTAGTGTCAAACGTTTTACAACGTTTGATGTCATCTTGACTTTTATTTGCTCATCTGTAATACCGTGATACGAGTATTAGCGACGAAATAATCTGAAGTTCCATTAAACAAGATGTGGAGAGTCCCAGGCGGCCGCTCCCTGTTTAGAATATTGTTCCTTAATAATGCGTCTGTCTATTTCACTATATCCGTCGCAACTACGTTGTTGTTTTCCAAATACCATCCTCCATTTTAATTATTATGGAATTGTGGAGCGAGCTCCAGTGTGGGGACCCGTCGGTCCAGTAGACGACGACGCTAGTTACCGAGGTGGAGATTGCGTGTTTGATTCCCTCCCAGGGCTAGTATTAATGTGACCGTGAGCGTTGACTTTTACCGATATAAATAAAACGAAGCATAATAATGACACATAAATTTTGTAGTATTTTGAGGTTAAAGCGGCTTCAGTCTCGAAAGGAAACGTTGGGCTGAAACGATTCAAAGCACAATTGAATCTCGACGTCTACTTGGCGGCGTGACGAAGTGAATCGAAATCAAATAAAACGGAACGGAAATGACTTCCATCGATTGCGTTCACGGCGCGTAATGAGCTCCGTGGTCAGCGACCGGCGGATGCTTACAAAACGGATTACAAAAAAGGGAACTTCACGTGACACCGCCGCTCCGCCGCGCGCCCGTACAGCATTACAGAAACATCGGCTCGGAAAAAATGCGTCAGTTAGAACCGTTAACATCATGGAGAAGTTTCTTTTACGGTGTTACAGCTTGTAGGCATCGAGTGACCTGTTATCCTCCAACCTATGACTCGAGTTCGTCAGCAGCCCGATAATAATCTGAAAGTTCGCCGAAATTAAGTTATTATAACCTTTCTGTAAGTCTATCTTAAGACATTCGAGACGCCTCCGTTGTCTTATCTCGACTCCAATATAAATAGTTATCATTAGTTTATTTGAAAATATATTATTAGTAACGAAGAAATTTGTGCTTCATTTCTTACTTATTGTGGCATCCATTATTATTATCGGGTATCAGGAATGTAATTCGGTAGTTTAAATCCAACAATTCCGTTGTAAGCGCGAGAGTCGGGAGCGGTGCGTGCTCGCGTGATGCGCGCCGTCTGCGTACACGGGAGAGCGTCGTGAACCGCCTTCTCGTCCAACAGTAAACTGTACGTCACATTATAGATTACGGTCGTTTATAACTGCCGCCGTATAAACGGTTGGGATATTCCTTACCGCCGGCGTCCACGGCGCTTAGCGACACGATCGAACAGCTTTTTACCTTAGATTCGATTTAAACTTAGCCGATAGAAAGTTATGGCTGTCGTTACAGACGCTGGTAATCCGTGCTTCCCCCGTGTGTTGTGCTTCTCGTTCTGAAGAAACTTACGCGTTGTGGCCGGAATAGCATGGAGAGCGATGATACACGTGCATAATTATTTCAATTATACGCCATCTTAGAGAAAAATAGACTAAAATGTAAGCCCCACTGTGTTCTTGACTTTATGACTGTTTTAGAAACGTGACGTATTTCCTAAAGTGGCGGGTTTCCTTACGTTTGCTTCTCACTTTAGACTATTTTCTGGTTCTATAATATTTACAACAACGTCATACCATCACGCCAGGTCCCTAACGGGGTAGGCAGGACTCACCGAGTTCCAAATATTTCTGTCCTATAAAATACGTACAGTAAATATTAATTTCACCTCTTATAATATTCCTATGAGTTTTTGAGAGTGTGTAATGATGTTTTTTCGTATCGGTATATAAACAATTGATATGTTTGAATACTGATAAATATATCGGCTGTTTCGAGCGACGGGCGCTACGCGAGCGGTCGCAGGGTATGCAGGTGACCCCAATTTAATTTCTTCCAAATCAACCCACGTGCCTTCAGTGGCGTGTGTGAACATTTATGTGACGTGTGACCGCTCTGCCGGTAAAGGAGGGCGCTCGTGAACGGCGGCGCGCGGACGGGACGCGTTAGTCTGTCACGAATTGATGCGATCCGTTCGGGCGATCAGTTGGCTGGAAACGATGGCCCGGTGCCGACATCTGTCCCTTCATCTTTAAATCACACGATTTACGTAATATGAAATTAAATAAACGTAACATCACGCCTGTAATCCCCTAAGGGGTAGGCAGGGGAGTGTAGTACACCCCCACAATTCACCAGCTAGGTTTAAGTCCCACTGTGGAATAGGTGGTGAGCCTATTGCCATGCACCGGGCACACGTCCAGAC
>DWDX01003448.1:0-13119 GCA_018245675.1 Agara michaeli | reverse complement strand
GAAAGAATGCCCCGGATGCAACTGTATTTCCTTTCAAATGTAGATTGAGTAAACGAGCATACTGTATCATCTATCAGGCTAGAATACGATCAATTACTAGTCTATACGATGTAAAAATAGTTGTTAAATATATTGTTATCGTTGAGTCCTGTGCCCTACACAAGAACAGCGGTAGATTTTATTGCAGGCGAGCAGCGTGATACAAACGAATCTCTCGCAATATTTGTGAAGCGTCGATCGATGGCGCCTGTTGCATAAATGCATTAGTCTGAAGATAGGCGCCTCGCACTATCCGCACGATACAAGGTATAGGAAATAGGCGGTTTGATCTTCTTACTTTTTCGAGTACTCTGTAATAAGGATAATACTAATATTAAGAATATTACATAATAATTGATCCACATCTTGGTCTAGTGGTTAGAGACCCCGACTGCTAAACCGGAGGTCGTGGGTTCGATTCCCACCGAGGATGAGACATTTGTATGATGAGCAAATCTGATTCTTCCGTGTCTCGCCATAACAAAGGTATTTATTTGTCTTATTTGCAATCAGATAACCGTATGTGAAATTGTCCCATTTATTATTATCATATCTGGTATCTACTTCTCAATTATCTATCTCACTGCATAAATACGCTGTCTTTCGTATCGTAACCAGACTGCAGGTAAACTATATATTCTCTAAACCTTTACAAATACACAAATAAAAATGATTACGATCATATTTCGTTAAGAAAATGTTTATTAGCTTTCATGATTTGCCCGTCTGTAGTAACAATTTACCTTTAACCGTTATATTTCATCCAAATCGTGATTCTACTTTTGGTTTTAAAATTGTTAATGAAAAATCCACACCACAATGCAATTATAATGGTCATCACTAAAATTTACGTACTATCAGTAGAAAAATTAATCGTTCGCCAATAACTCACGGCTTGGGTCGCAGCGTCCGCCCTAAATTTATTCTTAATAAAGCGCGGAAAGGCCGGCCGGATGTATTTTTTGATATCTCTCACTTTGTGATGAAACGCGAGCCTCGACTCCCCGGGGATTACACACCTCTCGATAGTGGAGATAAAAAGGTCATTTTTGGATCAATTTGTGGCGATATTGCTACGAAACGTACTTATAAAGAAACTCCTGCACTTTTATATGATCCGTCTTCTTTATTTGTTGAACGTGAGCTATTCTTGGGGCGATGAGCTTATGAGGTTCTCAGTTACTGTTAAGTTTTTTCTGTGCAATAAGGAAATGAGTTTCCAGGTCCACTGTTAAATATATATAATAGTCTGTATATTTATGAGATTGGAGGCAATGTGTGTTGCCCTTGGGTGACCGGCGTTGATTTACCTTAAGGAATTGCAGATAACTTAATTTTTAAATATTTTTTTTAAATGAAAAATCTCATTTAGAATTTAATTAACATAAATAATTACGAGTACGAATGATCCAAAATGTATGCATTTTGTTTTATCATTGTCAAGTTCCTAATTGTAGCATATATGCATTTTGTATTTCCATTGTTAAGCACCAAATTTTTCGTTTTATATAGGTCACATTTGTGTAGGTGTTATTGAAATGTGATTTCTGATAAACTGGCTTTAATTAACACAAATTTTAGAGGTAACATATCGCTGGCTTGAGCAAATAGAAACTTACATTACAATTCATAAAAGGTAATTGAAAATTATTAAGCAATTCATTTAATGTTTTGTACTAAAACCAGGATGAAGTTGCGACTATGTAAGCTCTATTTCTGTACCTAGTCGGCTGTCACCTAGCCGTAGTTGCTCAGTTTTGCGTGTTAAGTAGCGATGATGGAAGGAACTAACAAAGAGGGAATTGTACTTAAACGGTCTGGACGGAATTCTATTGGGGGCGAATAATACATCACCTGTGATGACTCAACCTGCTGGTTTGCTTGAAATTTAGGCTATACATTCAGAGACTGCAATTGCTACCTTTCATGAGATGGATGGAAGAAAAGGAACTATAACTTTACTACAAAAAAGTTAAGTTAAGTTAAGGCTTCCTTGTATTTCAGGTCTCTGGCTTAATTAATGTACACCGTCTTGATGTACGTTATAAAGTACGAATGGACCGTCTGACGCTAATGGAAAATTTGAATATTAAGTGGCAATAAGGTTATCTTACTCTGTGTGATGGTAATATTGAGATTCTTGAGATTTAATATTTAATGTTTGGCAATACTTAGTCATAGTAACGTAAACAGAATGGTGAATCTCTAATAGGTATTTAGTTAATTAGACGCCCTAATCCGAGCGAGCTCGTAAAAGTGGTTCCACTTGGTGCAGTAATGACTGTGGAAATCTGAGAAAATCCTGGCGCAGACTTAAATTAAAGTTAAGAGGAAAGCTCTTAAAATATGGACGTCGGATCCCGAAGTTGGCGAGCAGTTTCGAGTAATAAAATGGGATAAAAGCTTTTCAGATAAGATGGGTGGGCGTGGTGTCCGGTGGGCGGAGCTTTAGTGGGCGGGGCGAGGAAACTATGTCACGCTTCGCTAAGCTTTTATTACGTAACGGTTTGTGCTGCTATTTTTCTGAGAGTATTTTCTATTCGAGACTTTAGTTTATCTTTTACCAGTATTGTGCTGTTTTATATTGGTTTATCCAGGGTGCCTTTTGTATTATTTCGAGTTTTGAATTGCGTCGAGACAGGCACAAATAAATTGAATTGAATATTTTTCTTTAGTTTCTAAATTCTAGATTCGTTTACAATAAAATGATTGAAAGGCTGTTCAATATGTTTAAAGTTTTGTGTAAAGTCTTATAATATAACTGTAGTGTAATGTAAGTGGCTACCACTACATTTGGTATTAAATAGACAAATAAAACTTTGGCGTCATTAGTTTTTGTAGTCAAGGAACATAACAGTAATCATTTTTATGTACAGAAATAATAAATAGCAATAACTCAATGACGACAACATACTATAAAGTTTTATATCAGGTATAGAGTAGGGACCGCTAACTAGTCTATATAATACTATAATAAATACAATTGAAAAGTCTGTTTACGGTTTCAAAATTTGTGTTGTGTTCAAAATTTGTGAACGGTTGAAACGATTTTAATACGGCTTTTGCTGGAAGATAGAGGACTATATAGGGCAACATGCAGGCTTCTTTTTAACTCAAAACTCCCAAGGAACCGGGGTTTAAGCGGGTAACACCGCGGGGCACGGTATAGTTAATAAGAGTAGTCAATAATAAAACCACTTAAGCTACATCTATCGGAGCGGTATTTTCATGGACTGTTTTTCTCCAAAGTTTAATATTTCATTTTATTTTGTCAAGGCAATAACGCTCCCTCGCCGCGTAGGTAGGTAATTCTTTCAATTTCATCATGTATATTTAAATGAGGTTTGTATTACAGTCTGTAGCGATGCTTTAATATGTACGGAAACATTCTTATTATGGTGTTGACTGCGCGTTTCCATTGTATCGCGACCATTGAGAAACAACGGACGTTTTTATGCAACAGTATAAATCTACAAATAAATGTAGTTTATTTTTATTAAGAAGCCTTTTATTGCTCCACTTTGGACACAGATCCTCTGAAATAGTAACAATATTTAAGGTTTAAGTTTATATGGATACCTGTTTTAAATAAAATCACAAATAATTGGAGGCTAGCACGCCAATACCCATTCTGTAGCGAAGGCATGACATGTTGCGTCACGATTTTTATAGACAAGTGCACTATTCTCTTTTCAATCTCAGTTATTTAATATCATTTTGTAAAATGTGACGGGTTTAGCGGGACGTCAAAGAAATTGGTAATATGGCATTGCCGTGATACATTGCGAACGGTGCACAGTGGGGGCGCGGTGGGTGCACGGTGGGGGCGCGGCACACTTTTTCAATTCTACCGACGCGGCGGCGACGTGTCGAGAAAATCCTCTTTTGATTTATTTTTTAATTCTCTATCTCATTTCAATTTATGAACGTCTTCAGCATTTGTACCTGTCCCAACTTGTCATTATGCTAATGTTGTATTTCGATTACTCTCTCTTTTCAGGTATGTCTGTGTAAATGTCCAATATAGAGGAATATATTTTTTCGTAGGAATTTGAAATTTTTCTTAACTTCTTATTCAAATTAAGTAATAATACTAATTAAAAAAACCGAATGTTATAAATTAAAAGTCGGCGTTTAAAGTTAAACAGGCTGGCGTACGGGCATTTTGAGTACCTATAGGCAATATTCATGTACCAAATTAAGTACTAAGTACAGGCAAACATCTATCACACAGAATGTAATATCAATATACCGGACGAAAAGTAAGATATGCCTTAGCCATTACACAGACTTACTTCAAGGTATTATAATGAAATGAAACATATTTTAAGCATAATTGTATTGTATTTGCACTATTTCGTTTATTATTTAAAAGAAAATAGTACGTAGATATTTAATATCAACAAAAATTGCGAACTAAAAAGTGAGCCATAAAACAATATCAAAGGGAATGGTGCAAGATGGCGACAAAGCGGCAAGTAACAGATGATCCTCATTTGAATATTCGAGGGACATAGTCGCTTGGAGTAGCTTTGCAAACATTTATGTAGCCGACCGTATAGCTGTTACTTTTTACTAGTTCTTTGCTAGATTTATTCTTATAAAAATACTTTTTATTCAAGCTTCACAGCCCAACGACGAAGATATTTACGACTGACCGGCGTGGATGCAGGTACCACATTGACTAAGAGGCAATCATTTCAACCATCAAGAGTAGCAAGGTTAGGTGAGGAGTAGTTCAGGTTAAGGAAGGAGATATGGATGTTTTTAATATTTGTACAGATACTGCATGACGCTTTCGTAAAAAAATCATATCGGGCACAAACTAGATTACGACACAAAACTATCTTACTCCATAACATTAAACGACCATTAAACTTTAAAGGTTTGAATATTAATGATAGGTTTATAAAAGAACACGTGGAAGGTGGATACATGTAGTTACGACGATACAAAATAAAACACTTCGTAAAGAAAGCATGCATGTAATAAACGAAAGAAATAAAATTAAAAACAACGCTACCAAGTTTTTATATAAAGTATACCTTGTCTTTTAGTTTGTAAATAAGTAAACACAAAAAATAAACTTACATATACTGATTTCGCTCATACGATCTAAACTAGCTGACTGCTTACAATTTGAAAACACAAAAACTTATTTTACGCTAACACATCTTTATGAGTAAACTGAAGAGGTATGGAATCTTAACTTATTATCGCTAAATCTTTTCGCCAAACTCCCAAAAAATAAACAAAACTAAATATGGTAGTAACGGAAAATAATGAGTATGCCCCACGCTTAGACTTGTCTTGCCTTGTCTCGCATAGTGAACGAGTTTACCACCTTGACATGTTCGGATGCGGACCTCGCCGCGCCACCGCCGCGACACCGCCGAGGCGACCAGCTTTGTCCGGATCCGGAATGCCGCAAAGGATTACTGTACTGTTTGCCTAGTAACAATCATACTTAATTATACCTGCAACAAACGGAAACAATTTCAAAAGCCGCCTTCACGAAATGAGAACAGAAGATACAGCACAAGTATCGTCATGAAGCTGAGAATTAATTTGAATAGACGGTTATCATAATAAACAACAACAGTACAGATCAGAGCTCAAGCTGAAATGGGGATGCCTGAAAACACCGTCAAAATTTAACAGGACAGAGAACATGGAAAATAGGTACGACCGGCATACAAATATATTTTGCTATATCATTGTATGGAGAAATAGCTTACATAAAATAAGAAAAAGATTGCGCAAAGGCTGGCGGCGGCTCCTGAGGAGCAGCGCAGCCGCGCGGGCCAGCGGCGCGGCCGGACGACGTCGCGCGAGGTCGGGCGACGTCGGCGGCCGACGCACCGGGCGCGCATGGCCTGCCGCCGCCGGCAGAGCCCTCCTGCCTGCCCACAAGAAATGTCATATTACGTTACAAATCCTAACTTATAGTCTTAACAATTATTATTCTTATTTTCAGATCTCTGCTGCACACGTGTCTGCCATTACAGTAAATGGTGTAAGGCCCTAGTTTACGGCGCTGGCCACGTGCGGATTGGCAGACTTACCACAACTCAAGATGTGCTGGTTCCCTCGCGAAGTTCACATTCATCGTTAGAGCTATTGATATACTCAGAGCGCAAAGTTTAAGAAATCAACCGCACTAGGTACTGAATGTTTATTCCAAACACAATGATTACGCTTCACATACTCGTATTATTAAGAGAAATGCGTACATACCGCGTGACAGCAGGCCATGTATTCCGCAGGTACCCTGGCTCACTGCGAATAGAAAAGGCAAACATAAATAAAGCACAGGGATTCCTATCCTAAAATATGGCATCCCTAATTTAAAGAGACCACAACGTTAATCGCGAAGATAATACTTCTCGATAGTAGCCTTCGGTATTCACGATTATTTAATGACGTAAACGTAAAGTTACACTGTAAATTTGATCAGATTATTACATATTTTAAAATACTGTGTGCTCAAAGTAAGGTTACACAAAATGGCGTCATTTTTGATCAATTAAAAACGTATGGTATACTCACGTCCCGCGTCATCGCCCGAGTGCGGGTTGCGCACGCGTCCCATCATTTATATAGCTAGCCTCTACGGATTACAGGTACAAGGACATAAGAAATCTTTACAAAAATGTCGAATAATTAATTTCTGATTGTTTTTTTTCTCTGATTCGAAATGGTTTTAACCACATTTAACTGTCTCACTGTTTTCATTTCTTATCTGTGTTTTAAAATAAAATGTTGATGAAATATAGATAATAACAAAAACGAATTAACAGTAATATCAACTAAATTGTATGAAATGATATCCGTATCATTGTTTCAGTCAATTAGTTTATCAGTTATTACCTCCTTTTAAATACGCCTGTATTTACTTATGTTAATAACGACTATCTCTTAGATGGATACCGCCACTTAAATTAATTAAAATTTGTAACTAAAATAAATCCAATTATGATTTTCATAAGATTTTTACGGTCTTCTAGAGCTTGGTTGCAGATGTACTTATTACAATTGCAACATTTTCTTACATCATCCGCCATCATTTTCTATTCTGATTTATATCAGGTGTAGTATCTACCGTGAGATTTGTGAAAGTATGATTCTATCTTCTTAAGTGTATGCATGTACCTTATAATGAATAAAACAATTTGTATTTGAATTCGAATTTGCCTTGTCACGTCAGCGAGGTAATGAGAATATTTATCATACTCTCTTGTTATGTATTACTCTCTTATGCATTACAATAAATTAAATGTTATTCACTCGTTCTTATCCGTTACTAGCTGACCCGGCGAACTTCGTCCAGCCTCACAATAAATAAATAGTTTAGTTACACCAATACCTGTACCGATTTTAATCAAATTTACGGGACGTACATCATATTATGGTTGACGGGTAAGCAGTTTATATGTAAAAATTAAATTGTTGTTATTACTATTCTCCCATTTCTTCCCCATTTTCTCACCTTTTAAACTTTCCCTGGATTTTTAGGATTATTTTAAAACCCAAATTAACCCAATCGGACCGATTGGGCTAATTTGGGTTCTCGAGTTTTACCGAGACTAACGAACAGCAATGGATTTTTTAATATAAGATAGTGATTATAATTTCCGAAATAATCAATATAGGTCGTATGCTATTGAGAATCGTATTTGAAATGTTGAAAATGTAAAATTATCAGTTATGTGTTTTTTCATTGTAATACACATGTTGTTTTCGTCTCGTTGTGACATTGTACCGAGTGCAATAGAACGATCTAGAAATTTCCGTCTACCTTCATATTTGAGATTGTTATGACACGTAATTTTCCTACGTAGGTTGTACCTAATTAGATACAACCTACGTAGGAAATCAATTGATTGATGCATGTTTTCTTCGTTTACAAAGATAACACGTTTTAATATAACTACGAAATAAAACGTTTCATATAAAAATGTATTGAAATATGAATATTGAAAATATGAATGAATAAAATACATATATTACTGTAAAACAGTACCTGTATTTAATTGGTAAATAACTGTTTTCTTTCGTTCTGTAATAGAACTTTCTTTTTACTCATTTGTTTATCTAATATAGCATGTCAAAGGCAAATATATTTATCTATATCTTTTACCAGACAGACTAGATATATCTGATAACATAGTAACTAGGTTTGTTAATTTTCGTACCATTTATTAATATGATATTAATATAAAAATGCTAAACTCACAAGTTTTATGGACATAATCACATAAATTTCATTGCACGTGCCCTTACAGTATAATTTAAAATCTAAATTCTGATGAAACGTTTTTTAATATTCCTTACGATTCCAGAAATAATAAGTTAAGGATAATTTAACAATTAAGTTTTTACAAGCTTGTATTTCTATGTATTTAACTCGTCTTGTTATTATAGTTCTTTAGTATATGGTGGTTAAAATCTTTCAACTACGTTTTAAACCACTTAATCCCAACCGATCGAGTTAACATTATGCTTACACATTTGGATCAGTCATGATTAGTTTTCTGCATCAATAAAAAAAAGGTTGTTTTTGAAAATGCCTTTTTTTCCATCAATTTGGTAAATAAACAATAGTAAATTTTTCAAACGATACTGCCTTCAAAATGATTCACGTAGCTTGGTAACAGCACCCCAGTGAAATGCAAGCAGGTGAGAATTACTTAACATTCATATACGCGATCAGCTGTCTAGTCATGAAATCACACTGTTAATAGTGTAACAATTAACATGGTGATCTGCGACGACTATCATTGTAATGATGAAGGAGAACGTCGCGAGGACACTTGCATACCTTAGAGTTGTTATAAAGTATTATAATATTATCTGCATTGTACGAGGTCCTTGGCACTTGGCCAGCGTGGTAGAGAGGTATGAGAGGAGGCTCATGTCCAGCAGTGGACAGTAAAAAGGGTTGACAAAACCCACTATGTATTTACGTTATGTTGAAATAAAGTTGTGAATTAGACCTTTTCATTTTGAGTTGTCCGTGTATTACGCAGTGCTTCGCGCCATTTTATCTACTCCGCGATCACGTAACGTCCTAATCTAAGTTTGGTAAAAGGAAAAGAAGTGTAACTACCTCCCGGTAGCTGTCTCCGTGCAAACATTTTTCTTTAACGAGGCGTCCTATAAAGCGGCCATTTTCACGACGATGGCGGCCCAGTAAATTTAATAATCCTGGCATCTTCCCAGAGACAAACGTCCACCCGCCACCCTGGTAATGCACGGGGAGATCCCACCGGGCGGGGCCTTCGAGTGGGCGTGGTTAGATAAGCAAACACGCCCCGGCTACGAAGCTGGGCGGCGCTCGATTTGTTTTCACAACTTTTCCACTCGCTCGTAATCTATTCGAGAGAATAAATTGCTTCGTTCGACTATAGTTATATAACACTTTATTGCCACTTCAAATAATTTGGTGGAAAATCTCAATTTCGCTGAAATTGTTTGGATACTTCACAGTGTTCAATCTCTCCACGTAATTACTTCTGGCTTTTCCATTTACATATAAATACAGTTTGATATTCTCTCTTTGGAAAACGACCAAACTATCAATTTTTACCTTTCAAAGTGAGGCATCATTTTTGTACGTATTACATCTCTCACAGCAATTTGCGGGGAAGCTTTAAATAAATCTATGTATTATTAATACTTCAATATCTTGTGAGATCGCGGGTGTACACTGGCAAGGGTGACCACTTACCATCGGCTGACTCGTCCGACTGTTTATTAGCTTATACAAAACAAATATCATTACTTACAACAGTATATCCGATTCCGAATGGTTGTAAACAAGCCTAAAATATAGCAACACTAAACCTACTTGTAAATACTTTAACTTATAACACTATAAACATCGCGAGGTAAAACCAATCATCGTATTGATACATTTTAGTATAACATCAAAATAGCTAATGATTATGCTAAAACATGCTATAAGTAAATACAATGTTTTTTTATCTGTGTCAGCTTTGTCCAAATTTGTTTAGAAGCGTTTGTTTATTTAATTACCAGGTTTGTTAGGAAGTTAAAAACATAATAGGGGCAGACCATCGGAAGGGACGCGGACGGATGCTAATTTTTTTACAACTAAACATTTTTCGGTGCCATTACCAACTGAAGCCGTACACTAGCGTGCAAGAAAAGTATACAATATGTAAAACACAGTTTTTATCATCTTATACGCTGGAACGAGAATTATTATCGGATAGCTAAATGTTTGACATATCAGTAACTGTTAGCTGTGAGAAACAAAAGCGAAGATAAACCACTTATGATTCATGTACCTATATAAAGTAAATTGTAATAGAAATCAAACACACTATTATGTATACAATACAACCCTATCTATATGCATCGATAAGAAACGATTTACTTTTTATCATCTCCAAAACTTAAATAATAGCAAGGCACCTACTTATATACGGCAATTATGTAATAAAATAAGATACATTGTTGCTTGCAAATAGTAGGTATGTTGCTTGCCAAGTAATAAGTATATAATGTAAACCAATGCAATATAAACGATCTACAATTAGCGCTTTTATCGTTAAACGAAATAAGTGTTACATTTAACTTTAATTTCATTGAAAACAAACAGTTACACTTTTACAGGCATCCGGTGTACCTCATTTGTCGTTTCCCGACATTCGCCTCGTTAAAAAAAGCACACACAAAAAAGAGGAAACTCAAGGAAGGAGGACATTTTCCCGGCTTCATTGTTTCAGATACGGACATATTTTATTTACTAAGTGGCTATTTGAATAAAAATGTGGTCTCGCCACCGTTAAAAAGTACAAAACGCAACGGGTGCGTTACTTAGAGAGATTTATTGGGGCCCGCGCGCCTCAGAGATATCCACGAGTGCCCGTATGAGAACTTTCGTCTTTTGTTTAGGCGAATTATTGCTGCTCCGCCCTTCGCTGCGTGAGGAAACGTAACTTACAGGCGAAAGTATTAGAAAGAAATAAGCACTTTCATACAAAACAAAACATACTATAATTTTTATGTAACCTAGACAAGATTGGAATTTAAGTAATTTAACGTTACACTCGTAATATCACATTTGATAAATATTATGTACTATATTCCTTATTACATTTGGATGAAGACAAGAGTTTTGCCAACTATACCCCAATTAACATAACGTAAAAGTTATGAAGCTACCATACACAACCGACTTTATTAGTAACTTTTATCAGATTTATTACAATATCAGTAGATAATTCTGTCGGAATATTAGAATGTCACAAAATTTATTTGACATCGGTCTCGCAGCCCTATCATTGTCTATGTTTATTTTTGTGTCGTTAACACAGTTTAAAATACCCCTGAAAATGCTAACTACTAATTTCTTTAGTACTGAAAGTTTTATTTCGATGCGGTGGGTATTTCGTAAGTTGTATTCGTTTTTCTAAGACTAAGGCCTAAAAACCCTCTCAGTATGAGAGGAGATTTGTGTCTAGTAGGGAGAGAATGAAAGGGTCGATTACGTTTGATTGTCAAATTGCCGAACTAGACACGTCAAACTGTCAGGTTGACAGCGATAAATTAATATTATTATAAAAAAGGATTTAATATGATCACGATTATTAAAATCCACCGGCGCCTGCTCAATGGGTACGGGCAACATTACAAGCCGGGGCGTTGCCAACCTTGACAACATAATTCACCCTTTATGTTCCTTTATTTAGGACTATTTTGATTAATCGGTAAACGAAAGTTCAAGTAAATTATTTAAAAATTACTCGCTATAACGGCGAAGGAAACATTGTGAAATCTTAGAGATGTTATAAAGTATATAATATTTTCTGAAATATGGGAAGCCTACCAATCCGCACTTGACCAGCCTGGTAGAATACGACGTAAAGCCTTTCGCTATGAGAGGAAATGGGATATCGCTATGGGAAACCCAGTCCACCAGTGGACCAATAAAGGATCGAAAAATAAATATATAAATATTTTTATCACATCCAGGCACAAAACACGTAAATGTTTGGTCTGCATGGGAAACGAATCCATGATCTGCAGTTTCGCAATCGGGGTACCTAGCCACTCGACCGAGACGATGATTGCGTTTATTGTTGTGTTCAGTTTCTATGATACAGCTCCCCGTGTTCCATACAGCGGGCCGCGGAGCGCGCAACGTGATCTTTACTGATGGCGGATAATCGCTGAGCAAACAGTCCACAACGCGCATGTACAGCGAGAATATTATACAGTGTGTATTTTTTAAGAACAAGAAAACTTTTACACCGTCAAGACACTGCAACATGAAGCACGTATTAGCGAACACACAAAACATTACGCATCTCCATCATACTGGAGCTGCGTGGAATAGTTTGTTTTATGCACCTGTAGTCGGGTGAGATCCTTGCCCAAGTTTGGGATGCAAAAAGAGCAGTCAATAGCGCTGATTCAATATAATGGCGTGTACCAAATAAGATGGCAGAGACTCAACTGCTCAACTGAAAAACATCTATTTTGTTTTCAATTTCAATATTAATGTTGTAACTTTTAGCACTGCTCAAGGAGACCATTCTGTAGATGCGGACCGTGGGAGTAGGAGAAGCGTGCGCGCGCGACCGGCAACGCCTCGGGCGCGCGCACCCGCGCATTACCGACGATCGGCGCATCCCGCTGATGTGAACTGCGAGGCGAAATGTTGCCGAACATTCCACCATCGTAACAAGGATTTTGTTTACGTTACACAAGTAACGATCGATAATTAGCCAGATCTAGCCGGCCAGTAGGCTAGTCACAGAACTGTATTTGTAAGCAGATGACAGCGGGCTGGTTTTGACACACGTATAATTGTAATCACCTTGTCGGATTAGAATCGTGTTACAGTAAATTATGGTTTTTTATTTTACACTAGTGCTCGGCGGTTTTTTTCCGTCGGCTTTTTCTGAGGGAGGCCTAAAATCGGTGAATGATAGCAAAAATATGTTTTGCGTTATATACTTTATGATGAATAGAATAATTTAAATTTGACATAATAGTACATAAATATAATGACAGGAGAGTAGTCTTGATTTTCATACTTTTTTCTAC
>DWDX01003447.1:0-13122 GCA_018245675.1 Agara michaeli | reverse complement strand
GAACAAGAACAAGAACAAGAACAAGAACAAGAACAAGAACAAGAACAAGAACAAGAACAAGAACAAGAACAAGAACACGAACAAGAACAAGAACAACAAGAACAACAAGAACAACAAGAACAACAAGAACAACAACAAAAACAACAAAAACAACAAAAACAACAACAACAACAACAATAACAACAACAACATACCGTCACGCTAGGTCCCTAACAGGGTAGGCAATTAAAGTGATGGTATAATGATAATTTGAAGATCAGCAGTACATATTAGCAGTGCCAGCAGTACGTTTGCGGTGCCGAAATGTGACTAAAATAACCGTGCAGACTTGCGAGTGTTAGCTTACAATATTCACAGACATATTATACATATGTACGTGGTTTGTTACGAATGCACAAACGCAATATCTCACCGGAAAATAGTCGTCGCGATTTCCGCACAACTCCACTTCTTAATGGCTCCAGGATATCATTACGGCAGTCATAGGGATTTAACAATGTACGATAAACTTCAACTAGGTTGCATAATTTTAAATTATTACATCTATGCATTATTCATGAAATGGTATATGCAGTTTTTATGGATTCCCGATGAAATTTGTTTATGCAAATCTGAAATGTTAAGTACGGAACTCAGTGTAATCAGACTCAGTATATATGAGCTCGTAGACTGTTTTAAAAAGCGCTGGAGTTTATTTATATATTTATTAATATATCACAGAAAACACAAAACCGATCTTCATTTCGAGTTCGATTAAAAATGCATGCTTCAAAATCAATTAGAACAAGTACAGACAAAACGGAAATGATTATTTCATGTTTTAATTTTTGTCTCAGCGATTTACTATTATCTACTTATCGTAGATATGTATCCAAATATGTATTCATACAAATAAAAATCATAAGCGGTCCCAGAGCGCGGAAACTTATCTAATTCCCAATTAGGGTTCTCAATTTAAATGTAAATTCAAGTTTGAATTTGAAATTGGAACGACGTCAGCATTGTACGACAACATCGACTGCCACGAGCCAAGCCCTAAAAGTTGTCGATACAGCCCGTCGACAGGGAAACTTAATAGAAACAATTATTTTTACATCCAGGCAACACTGCGCATGCGCGGGACGCGCGCATGTCAACCCTGCGGGCACAACGATGGCAAAACAAATGCTACTATCCATAGTGTTTTCGTTCTAAAATGTGATAATAAGCTACTTTTTATTATTTAAATTTATCAGAGTTTACTTCTGGATCCAAAATCAATTTCCGAACGGGAACCGTAAGTCGTTTTGCCCTTATGTATTTTGTTTCTACGTTTATAACCTCCAAATTTTCACGCGTGGTATGACGTTTGGTCGTAGATGTTTTTATTGTTATTTATCATAATTGTATGGAGGAACAGTGATTTAAAAATTTAAACAGTCAAACATATTACATAATGCATATTTTGATGGCAATACTTGTAAGGAGTCGCCTGTGTGAGATTATGATTTATTATTTAGAGCGACGACGGCTTATCCCGTTAAAACCGCAGATATATAAATTCTAGGTGACCTTAATACGATTTTGTTAAAAAGTCATCTTGCGGCCACATTTACGTACAATAGCTTATGTGAACTACATTTAAGTGTATATTGTACTTTATTTATTGTGTATTTTGAATAGCAGTCACTCGGAATCGCTAATGATTATGTTAATTAGGTTTATTGATCTGTTTTTTTAGCCTGTGACGTTTCTATATCCATGTTCTAGATAATGCATGTACTCTTTGTCCTATTAGATATTAGTTCTTTTAAGACTCCCTTAAGCGTAATGTGTTCCCGAAAATTTATGTATTTTTATGCCTATTTTTTTTTTCTACGAGTATGTATATTAAATTGTTAAAGTTTACTGTTCCCATTATGCGTTTCTAATTAGAACTCATTTTATTTGATGGTGCATAGGGGCAGGGACTATTTTTAGCCGACTGCAATAGGCTAAGGTTTATGTTTCCCTAATGTATGTATGTATGTATGTACGTATGTCTTTTTCTTTAGTATGGGCTGTGGGTTAAACGGCTTAATAAATACGATAGCAGATGTGGCATAGTGTACATTGAAATGTCAAAAAAACAAAATGGCG
This sequence comes from Agara michaeli, assembly GCA_018245675.1. NCBI lineage: Eukaryota > Metazoa > Arthropoda > Insecta > Lepidoptera > Hesperiidae > Agara > Agara michaeli. The sequence goes on along the minus strand of DWDX01003447.1, from coordinate 11,004 downwards.
TCTTAGATTTTCATAATGTCTGGCTTATTCTATTTTTAGCAGTTTAATTTTAACGGGTTTCTTATATTTTAATATTACAATTTTCTTTGCGACCTGCACAGTTGCGTAAGCATGCAAAGTGATGAATGGTGACGATTATGAATGAATGAATAATCACTGATCCGATATCCGAAGCGCTTGCGAACGTAACGTTTGCGATCTTCGATCGCTTAAAAGCTCTCGCCGTGCTATACAGATGAAATAACAACCGACAACAACATTTAGGTCGACGACAGTGAGATCGTAAATCTATGGTTAGATACGGTTTGTCGACTTCTAATTAACAGCACTGTGATCTGTCGGTCGTAACAAATCATAATATGTTTATATTCCCATGACACCGTCTGTCCGGTATGATTGAGGGAACATTTTGTTACACGTAAGAGTTTATTTTGGTCCTTGGAGGCAGCGACGAATATGATCAGATGAGATGAGATAAAACTTGTGAATGATCCATTTTATATTAGCTGTTGATAGGTACTCGTATCTATCGATTGAGGCGTGTTAAGTCATCGTCTTCAAAACACAGATAAAGCAGCGACAGTTTAGTGGCAGTGGTCTGCGTTCATGATGTAGCATCTCAGAAAAAATCGCGTGGAAATCTTCAAAAGTAGAGTTCTTCGTAATTGTTTGACCTCTGTGCTGTCTGCCAATCCGCACTTGACCATTGTCTAGCAATAAATTATGCATTTTACTCTCGATTTCAAAACCCAGTATGTGAATAACGTCGTACTAATGTCTGTGACACATTAATTTGGTATCTATGGGGACGATCCTAGGACCGTCAGTCGTGGAAAAATATGATAACACCTGAATCATTCAGCTGTTCATTCAATATGTAAATATACGCTTTTCTTGTGTAAGGGGTGATTTATTTCTATCCTTACTTTGTTGTTTAAAGGTCAGGCCGTAATATAGATATTGTATTATAAATAGATTGTTACAAAGCCAATAGCTATTTATATATAGATCGTTTCGTTGGACGAAAACAATATTATATGCATTTTGAATATATTTTTTATATTGGGAGTTAATGTTAGATTCTTTTGATGATATTTATTTTTCCGGCCGATCGTAGTCCGAGGAGCGCCCAAAGCAGATATATGATAGTTACAAAAATGTGTTAAGGTCCGTAAACGCATGCATAGTTAACTTATAATCTATAAGAAAGTTAGAATTATAATTTTAACAATACAATACCGGCAAAAAAATTCGTGGCTCAATTTTTTTTCTTTGTATTTCGAATCCGACGATTGACGTGCAACAATATAATATTACTAAAGGTTACGTTCTTCTAGGACACCGGATAAGATAACGTCGTTAGAGGCTCGCTCGCAGCATGATCCATCTAGTCGGATGGTAATTGGATGAATTGGTTTCTAGACCGCGCACTGACTCAACTTTGCCATCTAGACTCCGCCTCATTTACCGGAAGATCTTACTTTAATCGCGTTTTCCTGATTCATTTCGTATGATTATGATTGACATACACACTTTTCATTTGCCCACCGGATGAACAATGAAGAGGATTTTCGATAAGATTTACTAAATGTATCAACAAACCTGTGGTCTGCTTTGTAGACTAAAATCTTTTCATTTTGAGAATACCTACAGCAGTGATTGAGTATGATTTAATAAAAGTTCATGACGAAGTTTGTACATGCGACTGGCCTCGTGGTCGAGCGGTTAGAGACCCGGACTGCAAAACCGGAGGTCGTGGATTCGAATCCCACCCAGGACAAACGTTTGTGTGATGGGCACGATTGTTTGTTCAGTGTGATAAAAGTATCTATATAAGTATATATATATATATATTGTATGTAGATATGTATGTTTATCAGCTGTCCCGTTACCATATCACAGGTATTAAATTTCCTAATTTGCAATTGGACAGATGCGTGTGGAATTATTTCCAATTATTATTATTATTATTAGAGATGTAAACAATGTTGCTATATAAATGTCGGTTTTCCAATTTACATTATATGCACAATATACCTACCTACGTTTATTCCTTGAAATTTAATATTTTCTAAAAACTCTGCACTGCTCGCAGGAAATAATTGGAAACAGAACACGAATCCCTACAGACGTTTCATCTCCAATAATTTATAACGTTTAGTCCGCAAATTGGTTGTCTAAAAGTAAATATTGTTTTCCTTATTTATTAAAGCTAGGTACTGGTATGTTTTTATGTGAAGATATTTCCTTATTATGTAAAAACTGTTTTTAGTATTCGATTTCACTTGACACGAATTCAAAAACATATACTTACTACATTTAGAAAAAAACACTACGAGAGGTGAAAAATATACACATGAAAATTAGTCCGTTATAAAACTTGTTACGAGCTTGAAGTATCTTCATGAACTGGGAGGTGCATTTCCGTATCTTCTTACTGTAATAAAATTTATTAGCCTGATAGAACGCGCTTTGAGTTTTCATACATATTTTCTGTAGATCTATAGCGAGCAGTCGCTGGCTAAGCTTAACGTTATTTTTGGACATAAACAACACCAAATCCACGGTCTATGAAATGCGGGCTATAACAAAATATTGTTTATTTAAAGGCGCATTTTGAGAATTTTTTTCTTAGAAACATTAAACGAAGCATTAAAACATATTGTTTAATTCATTTTTCTTAAGCTCGCACCTCACCTGTCTTCGTTGGTTCTTTGCCTAAAGGTTGCCTGGGAGAAAACACCACTTGAGCGATAATACCGCCTTTTCTGTATGATTATTTTGTATCTTACAAGCTTTTTTGTGTATTCTTTTTCTTTCGTTGTTTATTAGTGGTCCGCACAATAAATATGTATTGTATTGTATTGTATTGCATTGTATTTATATTACTTTTAATGCTCTAATGGTAGCAACGCGCTGTTACGGATAATAAACAATGTTGTTTTCGATGAAGTATTTAAATTTATGACTCGCATTCGCACAACACTAACGTTAAATTACAGTTCTCTATTTTGTTACAGTTGCCATCTTAAATCTTGCACTCGACGCTCGTAAAATTGACAGGTCAAGGAGTTATTATCTGCTTTTACAGCGGGTGGAACAACCTGGAAGCGGAGCGATGAACGAATTTGAACCTTCACGGTGGCATAACATCAGTGGCATCCCGAGGAATGCATCAGAGAACGGCACTTTGGCCGAACACACCGGCTTCTATGAAAATATCATCGACAACAAATGGATCCAGGCGACATTTTGTGTCATATACACCATTATATTCGTGTTAGGGCTCGTAGGAAACCTCCTCGTTTGCTACGTCGTGATAAGGAACAAAGCGATGCAAACCGTTACCAATCTATTCATAACAAATCTGGCGCTATCGGATATATTACTCTGTTTATTTGCGGTTCCATTCACTCCCCTATATTCGTTTCGGGGTTCGTGGAGTTGGGGCTCGCTGCTGTGTCACATAATGCCATCCGCGCAGGGTTGCAGCGTATACATATCCACGTTGACGCTTATGTCTATAGCGATCGATAGGTTCTTTGTGATAATCTACCCGTTCAGGCCGCGGATGAAGATCGAGACTTGCATCACTGTGATCGTTATGATATGGACGTTCTCTGTGACCGTGACGTTGCCGTACGCGATCTTCATGACGTACTACGACCTGGACATCGGCCGTTTCTGCGAGGAGACGTGGCCCACTGAGAAACTGAGACGCGTGTTCGGCTCCGTGACGTCCGTGCTGCAGTTCGTGCTGCCGTTCTCCGTCATCGCGTTCTGCTACACGTGCGTCAGTTTCAAGCTGAATGACCGCGCCAAAGCGAAGGCTGCCAGCAAGAACACGCGCAAAGAGGAATACGACAAAAATAGGAAGCGTCGTACCAACCAGATGTTGATCGCCATGGTGACTATATTCGGTCTGTCGTGGTTGCCTCTGAACGTGATCAACTTATATAATGATTACTATATCTACGCTATTCACTCGAAATACTACTTTCTTGTCTTCTTCGTGTGCCACGTGATCGCTATGTCGTCGACCTGTTACAACCCGTTCATATACGCGTGGATGAACGAGAACTTCCGGAAGGAGTTCAAACAGTTGATACCTTGTATCGACAAGAGTATTCAGTTGCGAGGCAGCATACAGCTACAGGCGATGGGCGGTCAGTCCGAGAAGACGTTCAACGGTAACACAACGACCGACAGCTACCTCGGCTCCAGTTCTCAGCGGGCCGCGTCGTACCGATCGAAGAGGAAACCGAGTGCCGCCGCCGATGTGGAAAAAAGCGGCGTCGAGCTGAACGAGGAACTGCTGACGGTCGATGTGAAACATTGCCACATCTCAACGAGTTACAACTTGAGGCGGGAGTCGGTGAAACTTAGGCTCATCAATGAGGAATCGTTCGACGCTACGTCGAGTCAGAGTCAATTCTAACGATTAGTTTCAAGGGTGAGTAAGCGTAACATTAATTACTTTGAATGTCTAGTATAAACATAAGGTATCAGAAAGCCTAGCGCATGTGTCCGGCAGTGAACTTCCAAAGGCCGATTGGTTGATGGAGAGAATCCTCGGGCTGGGAGTTGTTTTACATAACTTGTATCAAGACTATCAGAGCTTGATAACACAGTCTTTCTTTACTGTCCTCTTGGCCTCATATTTTACTTACATATTTGGTACTTTGTTAATTTAAAATGATTTTCCCCACAGGCGCGGCTTTGGAAGCGGTCCCAGGTTTGAGCGTCAGGAGAGACAGTTGGATAGAATATTTTTGGATCGTATATTTTTGTATTGAAAAAAAAACCTCTTTGCTATCGACGTTTTGATGACTGCGGAACTTCATACGCTTATGAATTTACATGACCTTTAGACGTAATGGTGTTGACCTTCAATTAATATACATTTATTGAGCACAAATTTTATAATAGAATCCCGAGTGCACTGCCGTAAACCACTCTTCTAGGTAGACGTAAGTATAGTTAGATAATGATTGTTAGAATTTTTGAAAATTTGTAGACCTTTTACTGTATAAGGATTGGTTCGAAATGTGAAAGGTTAAGTTAGTGTGAATGGATTAAGGTTCAGCGCACATTGGAGAGCCGCAATGCAATAATTTTGCTGAGCTCTCCCAGAATCACGAACCGGTCTGCACAATTAGTTAATATACTTATATTACGACGGTTAAAATTATGACATTTGCCATTTACTCTTAAGTTCCGTATGTTTGTTTATTATAACGTAAATTAATGATGTATTAGATATTGGATCTTAGCATGAGCTTGGATAAATAAGAAATCACAATCACTACAAACTTACAAACCATTTCTTACTAACTCATTATTATTGTTATTACTAATTGACTACTTTCACGTAAACTTAACAACATTGCTTATAAAACTTGATAAACAGTAATTCAAATAAACTCCACGCGGACAAAAGGTATTAAATAGCCAACTTTTTAATACCTTTTTTTCAACGTGAGCCTGCAACTTTTGGGGTTCGTGTAGGAAAGAGTTGCAGGCAGATGCCTTTCGACCTCGAAAATTATTTATTGACTTCACCTACTGAAAATTAATACTCACTGAAAAATGGAAAATTTATTAAGGGTAGTCCTTGACATAAAAACACAATAGCCTGAACCATAGCCAGAATTTAAGGTTCTGTTAAGTTTGAGTTAGTGTAGATTATACAGGTGCGCTGGCAGTCGTAATCGAACGTAGGCATAACTATAATCGCACCTTTTAAATACTATTTGACTACCATTACTATATTGTTAACTTATATAGTTTATAAATGTTACTTAACGTACTGCTAATTAAATTTATGTGATTTAAAATTTACTTGAACTATAGATTTAATATGAGCAATACGAGTCATTTAGTATTTTAAATAGTTAGATGCGACCTCTTGTAGAGTACATTAAGACCTTAAGTATATTGGTTGGATTCTATATTTAAAGGATTTTTTCCTGTTACGCGTGATATGACGACAGTGTTATGTTTAAAAATTCCTTGCGAACTTATTATATATACACGAAGTTACACGAGTTGATATGCAGGTTAGATAGCCATAGTATTCGCAGCGGGATGGTGCGGGTGGGTTTATTGATGGAATCATTGTAAGCGTTCTGCGTACGCCCAATCTCATGGGCACTTGCGTCTAATATATTGTCAGTACGACACCAATCGCGTGCCTGCCGCCGACCCTTGCTATTGTTTGAAACAACCTTCTAAACATACCGATTTATTCTGTATGTACACACCTTACGTTTTGTACATCGTAAATACTACCAATACAGTAATGTAAAGAAATTATGAATGTATTTAATACCTACTAGTATTTTAAATGTTTTTACAGTCCTTTGTCCAATAAGCAAGATTACCTTTGATTTCGTATGCGACCAGTTTATTAAGTTTTAGTTGTTTATTTGACTCGATGGTGTCGTAATGATTGCAAAAATTGTCTAATGTTCGTATTGTAACGCCGTACGGAAACTCTTAGTTTTGCACTAGGGATGTGATCAAAGCAGGACTCCCGCTAATTTCTACTATTAGACCAGTCATTCACGGATCAGTGAACAATTCTGTCGTTCCAGCACTAAACGTATATTGACAGCCGATTGCGAAGTTCGATATTTCAAATTGCGAAGTTCGATATTTCAATTGCGAAGTTCAATATTTAAATTGCGAAGTTCGATATTTAAATTGCATAGTTCGATATTTAAATTGCATAGTTCGATATTTAAATTGCATAGTTCGATATTTAAATTGCGAAGTTCGATATTTAAACTAAGAATCGTAAGAGATTGTGACAAAACAAATGAAGTCTAGTCTAATCAATTAAAGATATGTTATTGAATCTTGGTAATAATGACGGTTACTGTGGTGGTAGTGATAATTTCTCTGCAGTGTTGTGCCCAATTGAATTGGGCTTGAGGCAATATGTTTTGTCTTGTTTCTATGATGAATATTAGCTATAAATATGTATGACATTCATTAAGAGACAGATATGATAACAAATAAAGCGATATAAATTTCAATTCATGTTAAAATAATTTGGATAAAACGGATTAAATTATTTACTAATCAGCTTGATCATACCGCGACATGGTTGTCTAAGCTTTTGATCGTTTGATCGTCATTTGGGTGGAATTGTAGTGGAAGAAAAGTCAAACCACCCAGTAAATTATACTTGCATTAAAATGTTATTATGCCGTATAAAATTTTCATTCGCAAAATTTAAACTCTCTAAAGTGCACCGTTTACATTTATCAAGCACTTCTCAGGCTTTCTGTACGTCTACTATATATCACGGGTTGGAGCTTTCTAGTTACGTATTCTCTCAACGGACCACGACCAGTCGTACAAACGAGAACTTAACTGCACTTTTACTGTTACCTACAAAATGTATACGGAGCAGCATAGTACGTATAATGACTTAACGCATTCAAATATTTTATCTAAACTTTATCATGAAACAACAACATCATCATACCATCGCGCTAGGTCCGTAGCGGGGTAGGCAGAGAGCACCGACTGCCAAATATCTCTGTCCTTACAAACCTGACGCGCTTCGTGTACATTCATATCATAAACTTATTTAAATAAATCAATTAATGCTAATTATCCACTTTACGCACCGAGAGAGACCCATCGAATAAAACTTCCAGTGCTCCTATCGATAAAGGGTTAATATTTACCGTTAATGATTTATTATTAATTATTAATTAAATGTTATAAACATTAAATATTAATTAAACATAATTATTTATATAAATGCGTGGAAATTGTTATGTGAAATAGTGTAAGTGTTCTTATTAATCGATAAATGCGATGGGGATGAATTGAGCGAAAATCCTTTTCATGGTAGCGATGAGTGTTTGAATGAGAAAGAAAGAAAGAAAGAAAGAAAAAAATGTTTATATAAAAGAAAATTATAAAATATTCATATTATAAAACAAGTGCCTAAAACAATAGTAAACCAACACATTCAAGCAATATATGTACATACCTGTATAGATCATACGATAAGTCCAGTTTTAATATTTGTTACATGACTCCTAATTAAGTTTAAATAGTTTATATTTAGTTAAGTAATTTTATAGACTATTAATTTTATAACGGAAACAATTACTTAATGAAACTGAAAGCAATAAAATAAAAGCTGAAGATTAAGATACGATTTTAATTAAAATAGTGCCTGCAATCGGGTTGACAATGGCCCAAGATTAATTTGTTGACCCTTTATAACTTTTAAGCAGAAATATAATGTACTATTTTATGGTTTTTGACCTTTAGATTTAATGATGAATATAATATTAGTATAGTTAGTTCGTTTTCGTTATAAGAAATTGCACTTAGTGTTGTAAATTTATGTTGATATTTGTATCTCAATTATGAATGTACAAAACAATGTTTTGTATATAATTAATGTAGTATTTCATTATTAGACTGTAGAAATAATTTTAACCGGTAATCAGAATGTGAGTCAATGCTAAGCAATAATGTGGTTGATTAAAGAAATTGAATACTTTATTTATACATCTGTAATTTTAAAACGATATAATTATACATCTGTAGTTCGTGTTTTTTAAATTATAAAAGTTTTAATGTAAGTTAAATTAAAATTTCGAGTTTCAAAATGAGCATAATACATATATTAAAAAAAATATATTGTAGACCATTGGTTCCGACGAAATATATTACGTGCCATTTTTAATTATATTAATGTAAGCCCCAAAGCACTAATGTAAATATTAAGGAGAAGATCTAATGGTAACTGTGAGCACAATTTTTTATGTTAAAATCTAAGTATTATTGTATTATACGCGTTAATGTTCGTTTCTGTGATTAGGGGCCATCCATAAATTACGTCACACGTGAAGGAGGAGCGAGGGCGCCGACGAAGTGTGACATTGTGTGCCAAAGGGTGGGGAGTGGTACCAAATTTTGTGAGATCACATTTTTTCATAACATCTCATATCTATCTGCCTCGTTGGTCGGGCGGTTGCTAGCGCGACTGCCGATCGGGAGGTCCTGGGTTCAAATCCCGGGTTGGGTGCTGTTGGATTTTTCTAATTTAGAATTTCTAGCAGTGATTCAGAGTCTGGATGTGTGCCCGGTGCATCGCAATAGGCCACCGCCTATTCCATAGTGGGACTTAAACGTAACTGGTGAATTGTGGGGGTGTACTACACTCCTCTGCCTTACAGTATTACTTTTTTATTGAACAAGAATTGAAATGGTAATGAAAATAATTCCGGAACACTGCTGTTTTAATTTCATACATTTCTAAATGTAAAATTGCTAAATATGTGACCTTACACTAGGTAGGGGGTCTCACAAATGCAACCAGCTGTCACAAGGTCGGGGGAGGGGGGGGGAGGGGGTGTCGAAAAGACATGAAATGCATGTGACGTGATTAATGGCTCCTTACTACACGTTAGTAATGAGATAGGTTGCACTGAATGTTGTATTGGCTAGTTATTATCTGTAAATTTGTGTCTTCAATCAGTGTATATATGGCACCGGTACTGTTTTGTGTTTAATTTGTTTTTGCGTGAATAGTCTGCGCTTCCATTCCTGTTTAAGTGCAGTCTAAAGACCTAATTCATTCTAAATAAGTCCTCAGATCTCTCTGTTCTTGCTTTGTATTGTCGCAAGGAATGCACTAAGTTGAAATTTGTACAGCAAATGAGATTGTTTCTTACAATATGTAGTAAATGCAGCCGAAGCGGCTACGAGGGATAACATTAGCGGTTTAGCCTCCGTTGGTCTTAATTGTATTTTAGCGCGCCACTCGCGTGTGGAAAAGCTCACGAAAATTTTGGTTGGAGCGAACCCGCCGCCCCGTCAATGGATCACCACCCTAACAAATTATGTAGTGGTGATGTATTCAGCCTGTGCTGCTGCCAGTATTATTTTAAAATGAAATATAATATTTTTCGGTTTTCCATTAAAATATAAGGATATTCACTAAACATTACGTGCATTGTACTGTAATGTAATATGTATGTGGATTAATAAAATCAATATTCAATTCCAATATCAATTTTGAATTCCAATATGTACCACTTTTGTAATTTTGCCACAAAGTGTCAATAATTGTATATGTTAGTGCATAGATTTATTGTTGTCTGTCTGTTGTACCTACTGAGAAATCAATTTTATGTAATTTGAACGTTTTATAAATTGTGTGTTGGGAAATTAAATGATTATAAACTCTTTTTTTCGCGTTTGAAATACGCCCCCTTCAAACTCTTCCATTGTATTAGAAGTATATTGTTTACAATACGTGGTGAAATGATTTATGAACGCTTCGTACAAAGCTAGATACTTCATTATGAATCAATAAATAAAGATAGAAAATGAACAATGAACGCGCTGTATCAGAAACATCATAAACGAGGTTAAATTATTAGTGGAGTGAGACTCGCCTTACACAGACTTAACGGAAACAAAAACTAATTCCACCGTTTCAATCGAGGCTTCATTAATACTTCCATAAAGGATTCACAATTTTTTCCCAATGTCTCCAACAAAATGTTGGTTCAGAAAAGCCTTTCGACATTGTCTGAGGAACTTCGCGAACGATGAAAAGTATAATACAAAAAGTATAGAAAGAAAGAAAGAAACACTTTATTTATAGCGCTTTTTGCCTTGTCCAAACCGGTACTGAAGTTTGTTTTCAAACGAAATGAACCGTTCAAAGTCGGTATAACTTCAGCGATAACTTGGGGCTGACAGCCAAAGGTTATCACTGCGGTTTAGAGCCACGGACGGAGTCGCTGCGAAGCGACTAATTGAGTAACAATTGAGTTTGGGAGGTGGTAGAACCTGTATACGGTTCGCCCGGGGAAGTACCACCGCCACACCTATTTCTGCCGTGAAGCATTTGTTTTTACAATTTGTGTTTCGGTGTGAAGGGTGTGGATGCCGGTCCACGTGTATACTAGAGGCGACCATCTCAGTCCTCAAGAGTAGTGACGCATCTGTGACGGACCT
>DWDX01003446.1:0-13123 GCA_018245675.1 Agara michaeli | reverse complement strand
CTTTTATTTACGAAAGACTTTGTGGATGCAATTTTAATGGATACTGGAATGAAGTTGAAATAACAAAACTGAATAAAAAATATAATAATTGATTTAAAGTTAAATAAAATAAAATCTTTCAAGTGGTCCTTCAATATATTTATGTTGAATGTTTTTGTTTTCAATGTATGCAAAACCAATTCAGCCACAGTATGAGTAGTACATATAAAAGTTATAGATAGTGAAGAATATCACTACGCTAAATATGAGCACTCATTTAGTCAGTTTTAGTTTCTCATAGCTGTTTAAATATCAACATTACAGATAAACAAAATTATAAGTTTGATTCAAAAATCTCACTTTACAGGCATGACTGAGGTAAAGAGTGAGAGATTAATAAAACTGAGGTGTAATTATGCCAACTGAAGATAATATATTGCTATTGAAGAACTGAAGATAATATAACATAAATATATTGCTGTTATCACAGTTGCTGATTGAAAAGAAATTTCAACGAACCTTCAGAAGAAGACAGAACATCAATAATTGCATAATAATTTTGAGGGCAGCAAAAAAAACGAGTAAACAGTTTCCATTGGAGCATTAACAATAGACTCCCCTATTCGATTAAAGGCAGGGGAATAAAAAAAACGCTTCCCCCATCTCTATTTCATAATTTGCATCGCAAACGCAAATAAATTTAAAATATTGCTCCGAAGCCTTAATTTTCCCCTTCTGACAGCCGAATCAATCTTCACGGGCATTCGACGTTATCCCAACCCTGAATTGCTCAAGTTTTTTTCAGACTAACATAAATATTTGGACGCAATGTACTGAACATGACAAAAGGTTTCCAACGACATAAATGTAGACGATATTTTAGAGAAAAACGCTGAATAGGTAAGTGACTAATGTAAGTGCAGCAAATCATATGTAAAAAACCAAACGACGAAGGAAATACGTTCGTATTTCTTGGTACACTTGCGTTTATTTTATTTCTAGATATTCACAATATCTAGACAAATGTTAAAATTTTTAGGTTATCGTTATTTTTCGGATTCATAAAGGATTATCGGTTTTTCTGTTTTCTCTCTCTTCTTTGTGTATATTTTTTTTTATCTATACATCCATTAGGACAACGTTTATTGTTATAGTAAGTAAAGATAGTAAAATTACGAAAGATTTACATATATTACAACCAATATTAATCGATGCATAGATTTTTCGACATATCTACCAATTTATGTCAATTTATGTGACAGATTCGCCGATTCGGTTTTAGAATTAGTTTTATCCCCTTTGGATGGAATACATTCTAAAATCGGAAATCAAATAAGATCGCGTATTCACTACGCGTACTACGGAGGGGACAGAGATCTCGTGCGTTACAACGTCCGACGTGGTATAACGTAGCATCTCAGAATGACAAATCAGTTTTTATTACCATGCTGCTTACACTGTTATATTCTATACATATACTGGAAGATAAGATTTTATTTTAATAATTGTGTCGATACGAATGATATTGTGCAAAATGTTCAAAAATTATTACCTTACTTTTTTATATTGATAATGAATTTTCAGGTCAACAAACCTTTTATAAATTGCTATTTTATCCATTTGTGGCTACAACTTTTTTTACTTTTCTTTTATAAACACATTTTTTTTATTAATTCAACAACCTCTTATATTTTTAGACGATAATAGTTGGAAACTTTTCTGGTTATTTTAATAATATATTCCAATATTAATAAGAATACATAAATAAATAAAAAACCTAAAAGTAAAGAAGTAATAGGAAAAAGTAGCTTTGACTTTTAAAACTTTGTAAATGTAATATTTTCTTAATTCTAGTGAAGGTAAGAGCGGTTTTGCATTTTAGTGTTCCGTCTGTAAGGATTATGACTGATAGGACACAACAGGTCATGGTGTTCTAATATTTGCCTCAGGGCAACGCACGTGTGACCGATGTAGAACTCGGGTATAAGCAAGTTCAGAAGGATATAAGTATGAGTGGAATTATGATTTAAAAAGTAGTCACTTTCATGTGCGTTTCATACATAAAAAGTATTCTCGGTTTCGTTTTATAGTTTTATTTGAATACCTACGAATCAGCAATCACAATATAGCTGACTGACAAGATCAATGAAGGGAATATTCAGTATATGCAGTAGAACTCTGCTTCCCTCTATTTGGTCCAGACGGTTCGGTGCGAATGATGAGTTGTGTGGTTACCTTCGGCTTCCAGCGGTTTGCGGTAAAATACAATTTAAGTGAAAAGATTTTGCTACTTTCGAACACTGATACAAAAAGTACTAATGTATTACATACGGTCAGAGTTTCAGAATCTAGCCTGGATAAGCCAATCTTTTTTTATCCTATTTTGTTACGTGTTTAATACAGACATGAAGTTGGCGTCAAAAGCATTAATAGAAGCAACGGTGTTGAAACAATTTATTTATAATACAATTGACAAATACAAATTAGTTATGCCATCAATCATAGGTTATCTTGAACTGAATTGAAAGAAATCGTCATAGGGTTATCAGCGGTGTATCTGTCACCAACAAAGTTTTATAATTTATGTTGCAATAAAAATGTTTCTGGAACGAACTGTGAACTAGTTAAGGGAGTGCCATGCGCTGTTTACGCTAGTTCAACATCAGTATTAAGTATCAAATTAACGTGATAGGCTTATAACCAACTTAATTTTTTTATTGGTCATAGCCGAACATTTAAATGAACAATCCAAATTTATAAATAACTTGCAGTCATATTTTAGCTACAGACTGCGTATTATTAATGTTCAAACTAAATGTAGGATCGCTGAGTCTCAGTAAAGATCCAAGCAATCGTTCGGTAGACGACGGTAGAGATAAGGCTAAAGTTCAATCTTTTAAACTAGTTACAACTAATAAGTCGTTTATGGCTGGATGTATTAGATTTTGTAACAAGATTCCTGACTCCGTTACTAAGCTCGAAGGTAAAGTTTGAATCCCATGTAATGCGAACGCTAGTAGATAGAGGAAACGTATGATGCTACACATATGGCATATTCTCTTTGTATACACTAGGATACAATTTTATTATATAATTAACATGAGACAGCTGTTAGATAATCGACGTCAGCATCAAAGTATCTCGGTTGCAACGACATGAGGCTTTTCAAGCATTTGACTCTTTACCAAGCCAACCACGTAATCATTAGCGATTTCTCAGCTGATACAAAACTCCACAGACCAGATCAGTTATATATTTATAAGTAACATTTGTATATAAGTTAAATTATTAGGTCCTTTTTAAACATTTTTTTGCTTTTATTTTACATACATTTTGGTATCAAATTGTTAATTCATTCATTCGTTTAATCATTCTTCTCATTTAAAAATTGTAAAAGAGTAGGTTGTGGCTGTTACTGATTTTCTTGTTACACTTCACTCAAACATTTAATTTTAATTAAAAACGACATTTTATAGCTAGCTAATGGAACAGTGTCGATCCCAGGCGGCTTTACCGAGACTTTTAATAGAGAAATTAATCGTTACTTAGGATCTTTACTCGTAGTTTGTCCATGCAGATTGGAATGTATATAAATACAATATTATTTATAACTTAGATACCTTATTTTTAAGTTCCAAATATAATTAAAATGGTAACATTTAAGATTGCACTATTTTTTTATTCAGTAATATTAAGTCATAGTACAATATAGTTACATACCTACTATGTAGAACCAATGTCAAAATATGAAATGTTCCGTATGTGCGAGAAATGCGAGTGTGAATAACCTACAATTTCAATTTTATTTCAAATCATGTAAAGTAACGATCTCTCCTTATTTTGAAGCGTATTTCCGTTTCAGAGCCGGAGTGTTTTCCGATAAATTTTGCAACTTTTCACTGAATAATCTCTAAGCGCCGTTGCCTCGTACCAGGCTATCATGGCTTGAAAGAGGTCGTCCGTTTACATTTTCAATTGCATCGCGCGGAGCCGGCGGCGATACATTAACATAATTGCAGCCGCTGTATTGATTGGCCGACTGCGGGCTACGCTTTTACTGGACGGCACAGAGCGAACAGAGGATCGGTGCAGTTGCCTTTGTGACTAAAGCTTTTAACGGAGAATAACTGTTACCATAAAAAAACATTAATCTATGCGTTAATTTCAACACTGAATGTGATGAAACAGTGCAATATAATGTAATACAAAATATAATATAATATAATACAAAGCATTTAACGATTATAAATGTAGAGGCTTCGTATAAATGTATGAATGTATAGATGTAGAGAGGAAATAAGGTGGAGGCAAACTTTGCCATCCTGCTTTTATATCAGATATTAATTTTCAAATTCGGAATTGATGTTTAAAAATATTGGAATGAAGTTTTGTTGCAAGGCTGTATTTTCTCAGGCTGTGTTAAGCAAATCAAATAAAAAGGGAACTGCAAAAAGCATTGCAAATTTGTAAAAAACAATTTCTCTCTCAACGTATTCCTCTGTTCCATACAGACTGGTAGGCGTATCATCAGTAGCCGACAGAACCTCGAAGATACGATCACGACGAGCTCGACTATAGATGTTAATACGAGTATTGCGAAATTAAATACTATTTACAATAATATGAATTAATATTTAAGAGTGTCATAATAATCTATCGTTGTTTTTTTTATGAAAAAAGAGGTAAGAAAGACAAGAAAGAAAGTAAGAAAATAATTATATAAAGAAATGTTGAACATTAAAAATGAAAAGGCGATGATGAAACTACGTGGACAGAAATGGGCACATGGACCCATTTCGCTATAAATAAACGTTATTCTTGTTCTTTTGATCATGAGTTTAAATATAACGACCAGCGCTATATCTAAAGGCTGTTAAAGGAAAGCTGTGATTGATTTTGATGAATTACAAGACTTCCGAGCGTATACTATACAGTGCAGTTAACGCCGCAACTAATTGCCAGTTAGCGATCGGCTCGGTGAGGAACTTCTAAGAGCAGTAGGTATATACAGGCACGTTTCTTAGCAACATATTGTTCAAACTTTGCGTTTATCATTTTACAAGCAAGGAAAACGTGCCTGAACGTCGTATCAAAAACACTAACGAGAACCCGGTAATTATCAGCGATAAACAATCATTTTGGGTAAAAGCGATGCGTTTGCTCATTTGTATCAGAAAAGCATGCTATTATTGAAAGTTGTTGTTCAAAAACAATATATGTTTATATAAACAAATGGTTTACGTGACGCTACCCCAGTTCCATTACATTCCAATTTTACATTTACGACAAGAGAGGAAAAGCCTTGAATGAATTTTGATATCACAGATCGAGTTCGGATTTTAATCATCAGACGAGTCCTTAAAACCTAATTTGAGTTACCGGCGCGTTTACGTTCACAACGCCTCGGGAATTCGGTGCCGGAGCTTATTTTCCAAGCGAACACTCGGTTGAAGAGCAGGGCCGGAATCAGTAAGAAAGCGAAGAAAATTTCATTCTATTCGGGTGGACTACTTGTAATTGCACATGTATGGCTTCGAACACAAAGGTCGTTCATTTGAGTTCAACCCAAAGTGGGATTTGGAGGGAACATTTTGAGAAACATAGCAGTGTGAGTAGATCAGCGGTTCTATTGGAAGCTTTTGTTGGCTTTTGATACTCAGTTTGATTAATAAAATACGATTTATGAATATTCGAAATTTGACAAATTAATAACCTTAATAAAGGTAATATTTTAATAATGGTAATGTATAATGAGATTTTATAAAGGTAATAATTTATTTGCGTGTATTGCGTATTTGTTGGTTACCGCCATATTTTAAGGTTAGGGTTATTTACTTGAAGTATGTCATTTTATGTAGTAATATTGAAATATAAACATTTGGATTGCTGACTCTACAAGTCTACATAATATCCGTAGTTCGAAAACCACTGTACACTTTGAACCTGCACCTTCAAAGTTTGTTATTTGTAACTCGATATGAATTAGGAAATTAACGGCGGAATTCTTAACGGCTTTAATAAAACAACTTATAGGAAACCGTATGCCGAAGGTTGTATTAAGGTAAGTAACTAAACTCTACGTCATCACCATTACTTTTATCTCAATGCAGCCCTGCTCGAACAGGCAGCACGCGAAACTATACACGCTACCTCGCTTGATTATTATGCTTAAAAATGTCTAGACCGCGAATGGATATGCGAGTATTCACTTCAATAAATTGTATAAATAAATCAACCAATATCTTATACTTATCAACAACATGCGAATGTTGATGGATGTAGGCGCCGAGGCAGACCTAGACTGTCCTATCTAGACCAAATAAGTCAGATACTGGCTGTCGGAGGAGTCAAGAGTCTTCAAAACCGGCGTATATGCATGAAGAGAGAAATATTTGGCACTCGGTACTTTCTGCCTCACCCTCTAGGGACCTGGAATAACGGTATGTATTTATGTATGTATGTAAATGTAAGATACATAATATATGAGTATAAATAAAGAGTATACAAATTAAGTTTAAGTATATAAATTACTTATATGTGAATGAAAGTGTGACCTTTTAAAATATGTCTGTTGTCTAGCACTTGTGTCAAAAAATTCCATAATAACTGAAACGCCAATCAAATATATCTAATTAACAGTAAAACTCTTTTCATTAGATAACTGTAACTGAACTTTCTAATACACATTTTCTAATGTGCGTTTGATCATAGTTCATTCGTTCCTCGTCTATGATACAACCCTGTATCTCTTTTAAAAGGGTTATTTTTAAAGCTCTATTACAGCTTTTGAATAAAGACTTTCGGTGAACATTATTTTTGCACTCAAAATAGGATTTAGGAGACGTGTCTAAACTTAATAAAGCACGTAATGGGTCCAATGTTTGTTGGAGTAAATTTATAACGAAGGTCAGATGCTAATCGGTTTACGGAGTAGAAACCTGCCATGTTCAATTTGGTTTTGGGGCATTGTTTGTATTAATTCCCGTAATGTTTTGTTCGCGGAAGGTACTGAAAAGTTGCTTGTTCGCAGCTTAAGGATGTGGCCACATAAATGAGGCCTTTTTTGGCAACCTTTTTAATTCAATGTTACTGACCACTTTTCGTGATTTCGCCAACTCATAAGGTGAATGTGGGATTGTTATGACAGACGAAGTATCACTACCGCATTTAGAAATAGGAATATGTACAGATAGTAGTAGAGTGATTCCTGAGATCTCACGTTATGAAAAAACAAAACACTACATATCTATATATTATAACTAAAGCAGCACCAAGGTATTGTTCAGGATAATATGAAATCGGTTTTCATGAAAATTTATTGAATTATAATGTAACTTAGATAATTTATGTTTCAGTAAGTTATCCTCGCTGTGCTAAGTTATTATCTGTTGCGGAAATTACATTTGGTTGTTTTGGAACAAGGAGAATGGTTAGATGATCTTAATTTTGTAACGATTTTGTTATCTTTCCGGCGTTTCTTGTCAACGATAGTTCAGTGCGTAACCATTAGGTGTCGACGATTTAGTGGTATTTTTCCCGTTGTGCGTCGGGATTATTGACCTTGGTTTCGGTACGCATCCATAAAGGCTGAGTAAGAACTTAACGTGGATAGTGGAGCGTAACTTTAAATCGTTCTGAACCCTAAAAGGCGAGTTATGCGGCCTGTTTAATGGCGTCTTCTGTAAGTATCGGATCCCGTCGTAAAGCTTCATTACCAATCCGCCACATGGTGAATAAACATTCTGTCTTCAAAAAATAATTGAATTCAAACACAACAATCACATATTCTCTTTCTCCGTCACAATAGCTAATACCACTGGCGTCGGATAAAGATCTCTAGCAATCTGAAGATGTTTTATGTGTATAACTATATATCCATTCGTATACCATTAGCACAGAAGCACAATATATCCGAACAAGCATTAGTTAAATAAACCATTAGCAGCTCAAACAGAACCGTAGCATCCATCACGATTCAAGTTATATGTAAACATGTATATGGCGTTAGTGCTAACTCGGTCGCGGTGTAAGTAGGACGTTGCGTGAACAAATGATCCTTCTAGTAGTAGTTCATACCTAACTCGCGCATATAACTTTTTTATGACTCTGAACACGGAATTTCGCATTGGGTCACCCAAAACTATCATAGTTAAAATATACAAACGCTTAACCGGATTGTTGATGAAGCATCGATTTAAAAAATATTAGCAATAGGGCCCACAACTTTCGATCTCTACGACATTACAGAATTTAGTTAAAAATGCACAGTTTGTGTGAAAGTTTAACATTTTAGCGTATTTTATAAGAATCGTTAATGTCTAATAGTTATTAGAGGTCACGTTGTCAGCTGAGAATTAAAAAAAATGTGTGTTTTTGAAACCTAAGTAAGTGGACAAATTTCACAAACGTTTCCGTGCTTCTTTTGTTTTTGTTATAAAACGATCGCCAAATTTTGTCGGTATCTTTCAGTGCGGTTTAAAACCTGAAAGGGGGGGGGGGTTAGCTACAAATCCCTGCTGCAGTAGCACTGGTTATACTACAGACTATTACAGAAAGTTTTGAGCTGTGGTGTAGAGGCTGCGGCTATATTTAATTTAAGACTATGTTCAAAACTCTTCCTAAAACAAATTAGATCAAAAACCTCCGTAACATGTTTGCCGCTGCAAGTGGGACGTCCGCGTGAATAAATGAGCAGCTGCAATCCTGTTAGCTAGTGTGTACAACTGGGACACGGTACGTCAAGTTCGGAGACGTGGTTTTTTTCGATGTTACAAACAGGTATGCAGTTTGCATGCAGTCCTGCAATCTTGTTTTGTAATCAGGTTAATCATCCTAGTCGTCTGTAATGTGAACTACTTGTTTTACAGTCTAACGAATGTGATTGTAGATTGTACGTTTGCTCTAAAGGCGGCCGTCTAAGGCTTGAATATTACTAAAACGTCTCGGACAGTTCTCAAAATCAGGACTGATTTCTGTATGTACTACCGATAACGATTATGTTGGAATGCCTCGTATCTTTGTTCAACATTCCTATTTACAATAATGGTACGTAGCTTACACGAGCTCAGCATTAGCGAATTTTATCAACATTACAATATACATAAATGAATGTATATGCAATAAGTACTACGCGAAAAGCTGTCGTAGTCTAGGGGTTTGCGTTTCTGTCTGTCACTACGTATTGCTAGGTTCAAATTGTAGCTTGAACCTCTGACTTTTCACAAATATAAAACCAAATATCACTCGCTATAACAGTGAAGTCTGCTAACTCACACTTAGCCAGAGTTACAGACTAAGGCTTTAAACCTTCACCTTATGTGACCCTAGTACAATATCGAAACAAAAAGAGGATTGAAAAATAACAATTTGTAAAAGTTTTTTTATAGATTGGAGGGGAGGCTAAAATAATTTTTATTTGAACTTCAATTAATTAACAGTTTGTTTATCTATAATAACTAGGGATAACAGAACAGATTATTTTGCGGTAATAATTTTCAGAGGCCCCAATAAAGCTTACAATTGGTATATTTTATTTTTTGTGAACCCATAAAAGGATGACAAGGAATATTAAGCATTGTACCGAGACATAAAAGGAAGTCCTTATCTTCCAGGTATATTGTAAATTAAATGTGATTTGATTTTACTCATAGCGTATCTATTGTATGTCTTGTATAACAATTTTCTACTTATTATTTATTTATTTATATCATAAGGAATAAAACAGTGTAGTCTACGCTTGCGAAATCGATAGCAAGCAGCTATTATTGTTATAGTTGTTACTAAACAAACATCAACAGAATAAACAATGTACTTTTAAGACCCATTTCATCTTTCAGTCCCGTATTATTTCAGCGGGTGCGGATAAAGATTTCTCCTGAACAGGAGCTTCATCCGCATTGCATTATTTATTGGACAAAAGTTTGTATTTCCGCAACACAACAAACAGATGCTTACCTCACCTGTGGACTATTTCCTTACCTCGCTCGAAACAAAACTCTGTTATTAAGTAGATAGATTACATTTTCGCATGGTTATCAAGTAGATAACTTATGGTTTCGCTGCAACATCTTTCCATTGGAAAATAAACGGTATTTTTTAAGGCGAAGAACTTATTTTTGCAAATGCATCGGTTATGATTTTATTTTAATATTCGGCTGTAATCGCCTTTAGTACACGAAATCTCGGTAACCCACTTTTTTAGGGTTTCCAAAGTGCTTACAACAATGGGTGAAAACGGCTTTATTGTTTAAGGATATTTTTCGTAGATGGTATGGATAATAGTAGAGGTATTGAACCGTACGATAAAACTGTGGAGTTGTTGTCATCGCTTTCATCTGCAGGGATATGATGCAGCGATCAATGTTCAGGATATGACTGGTGTAAAAGTGGAGAAGGAAAACTTGCTACGAGCGTATTTTCTCGTAATCCCTAACTTTTACATTAGACATGACTTTATTTATTGAAAATTTTATTGTTCTCTAGAATGTCTGATGATAAGTGAGGCGTACTTCTATTTCTGGTAAGTTACATATGTTGACAGCCCTGAAGACCTGAAGATAAAGCACCTTGTTTAAGTATATCTATCGCAAACGGACAACGCAAAATTTAAACATTGCTACGTAGCTATATAAATATGTGCTGTTTCTGTATTCGAACCAGAGACATATCGCTTTGTTATTTTATCTTCCAAAATATACAAGATTAGAATTGTCATAAAATTAAAATGCACTAAGGTACTACGTTAAAAATGGTCCTGTTTTATTACTAATCCCGTCGTATCTCCTAAATTACTATTTTAAAAGACGGTCCCGTTTTGGTACCGTTCGGTAATCATCGAACCTTGTCGGAAATCTTAATAGCTTAAAAACCTCTGACAGACGAGTAGGCCATTCCGTACTCCGGTATTATTGCAAAACCAGCCATTGTCGGTCTCACTAAACTAAATTAGGTTATAGTTACACTTTGTTTACAGTAGGTGTTATATTATTTGTCCCAATATTTCTTCACATAATAATATACTCATACTTCAACTCTATATAAATTTATTGGCCAGACAAAACATAAATATTCTTAATATTCCGATATTAGGTGCTTGAAGCGATTCTGTCATCAAATGTTTTATTCAAGCGTTTAGAATTATGCCAAGACTCAAAGGCTTGTTTATGTATGCTAATACAATGTTGTGGATGCACTACGATCTTGTTATTGGGACTCAAAATTTTGCCTCAGAATTTCAAAGGATGTAAAATTTTTCATATTATAGAATTGTAAATAAATTCCGTTTGAACTTTGGAGTTTTGTATAAATTGTCTTAAATGTGACCACGGAAATTCCCCTTATGTTATCATGCGTCGAGAAAAATTTCTTCTTGTCTTTGTCTTATATGCGTATCGATCATTATTATTTTACTACTATGCGAGGTGCCTAATGAGGTAGGCAGAGGGCCGAATGTCGACTATATCCTTACAGAGGATGATTTTCATAGTAGATAGATTATGTCTCGACGAACTTCTTTAGCCTATTCTGTGTATACCTATATACACGTATATATTAGTTGGATTATATTAGTAGATATATATAGTATATATATAGTATATGGTAGTAGATATATATAGTATATAGTAGTAGATATATATTAGTAGTATATATTAGTAGATGAAAAACTGAATTGAATGTCATATAATATAACATTCTTAAATACTATCCTCTTAATAAGCTTACGGCATCACAATATAAACAAAATGAGTGTCTTGGTATAAAGGATTAACTTAACTAATCCATTGCAATACAATAGCCATTAGCATAACATTATCGGTGGAGGTAATTCGCCGAAGGAAAACTATATTAATAAACCCACACGCAATATTAAACCGTCTTGGAAGCTGCAGATGGGATTCGAGATAAGAAATACACAGAACAATTTGCTCATAGACATCCGGTATGAAAACGGTATCCAGTTAATGCAATATGGAAAACATTGTTATAAATTAGGATTTAACAGCGCAGGAAGACTAGCAGCAAATTTTCAAAAGCATTCTCTTAATTCAAAGTTAGTCCTTTATTACAAAAGTAACGTACGTTAAGCTGTGCTAGTGAAGTAACAGTGCTTCAACCACTTGTTAAAGACTCTATCCAGTTTGTCCACTAGGCATAATTTGTGATTTTTTCGTGTTTCAAAATAGACGATTTATTTCTCAATTGCTGGACAACGAATCTACTGACTCTATTTTACTATCTATTTATCTATTATTTATTTATCTATTTATCTTTTATAGACGCATCAAAATAAAAACGAAACGATTTTAGATGCTAAAAGTATTCAATTTATTTATCGTTTCAGACATTGTATTCTTAAGCTGTAGTGTTATGGCCTACGTGAACCAATTTAGCATCAGCGTTAAACTTGGATCCCCTTTATTGCTTCCAAGTCAGCAATACCTATCACGGAGGTGGAATTCGAAATGTCTTCATATGTATGCTTTAAGGTTTATGGTCTCTGATGTCATTCGCGAAATCAATATCTACGATGACTCGGAAATATAGCAAATTTAATACATTTAACTAAATTTTAGTGTTAATTTTGACTTAAAAACTCGACCTGTGATATATTTTGAAAAACATGTAGGTGTTCAAGGTTTTCAATCACACTATTTGTTTTTATCTGGCTCATGTTACATTTATGTTTGGTTCATTGAAGTAACACGATTCCTTTTCCTCATAGCAAAAATCTTGACTTTACCACCATTATTACTGGCGTCAATACATCCTTGAGTCGACCATTATCCTCGACAAATCCTTACTTACCCACTGTCAATCTCACACCTTCGATGCGTAAAATGAAATATCTGGATTATCCTAAATTAGATACGAGGTAACGAGTCCCACTGGCGATAATAGGATCCTCTGCTTTAGAAAAACCAATTTCGAATCTAAGGAACTTGCTTACCGAGGACCAAGTAGCGAATAAAGTAACGCAGGGTATCCTAAGAAATTAAAATATTACTGGCATATATATTAATGTCAGCACTATATTTTCAATTGTGTTGGTATTTAATAATTTCCTTCTAGATTTTTGACTGCCTCGTTGGTCGGGCGGTTGCTAGCGCGACTGCCGATCGGGAGGTCCTGGGTTCAAATCCCGGGT
>DWDX01003445.1:0-13125 GCA_018245675.1 Agara michaeli | reverse complement strand
AAACGTAACCGGTGAAATGTGAGGGTGTACTACACTCCTCTGCCTACCCCTTAGGGGATCACAGGCGTGATGTTACGTTTTATTATTATCTATCATGTTATCCTATTATGCAATGTAGGTGTATATATACACGCATACATTGCACTTTTTTGATCCTTTTCTAGCAGTGGAACAGAAAAAAAATGTAGGAACGTATTTTTTTTGTAATTCAGCTCAGCGAACGGCAGCCAGATCACCAGATGGGAAGTGGTCATCCGAGGAGTAGCCGTTGCATGGCTGGCATTGGGGAGCTCTTTAGCTAATATATTATTCAGAACAGAAGAAATCAATAACAAAAATCATATTTTTGTTAACAAATGACAGCGTCGCAATGTATTTCAATTTGCTTTTAAATGCCAAATCGTAATGGGCAGACATATTGAAATGTGACAGGGCAGATGCGACTCCGCGTGGTGCGCTAATTCTAATGATCAATTGGCTTTTTTATGAGAGCGTTCGTATACATCCATTGTGGTTTTATGTTTCTTTATTGTATACTAGCTGTGCCCGCGACTAAGTCCGCGTTTGAATTTAATTATTTTTATACAATTCTAAAATAAATGTTGCCAAGTTACTCCTTATCCGTGAAAATCCCGTCAAAATAGGTGCAGTCATTTCAGAGATTAGCCGGAACAAACAGACAGACAGACAGACTAACAAAAATATTTTGGTATATGTGAAATAGCGTTTTTTTTTCCAGCCTTTTATTGGTCCACTGCTAGACTGGTCTCCTCTCATAGTGAGAAGGTTTTAGGCCATCATCTACCACGCTAGCCAAGTGGTACTTGGTAGACTTGACACAGGTTAGAAAATATTATATACTTTATAACATCTCTAAGGTGTGCAGATTTACGCACGATGTTTTACTTCACCGTTATAACAAGTGATATTTAAATTTTAGTCATAAAACACACGAAACAAGTTAGAGGTGCGTGCCGGGATCGAACCTAGACCGCGAAGTGGGAGGCTGAATTTCAAACCACTAGGAGGCTATCAGTGTTATAACAATATGTATTCTTCATTAACAGTTCATTCAATTACTTAAATGATTCAGTAATGTGCACACACACAACGGTCGCGGTGTGATACACATACACACATAACACACACACACACACACATAAAAAGTAGATACAGTTTAGAAACGTGATAATATATAACAACTTTATAAATTGATTAACTTCGGAATATTCCCATCTTGTATGCGGGAAAAGTTAGAACGATTTTCGTTGATACTGATTGAAGTGGAGATGGTTTCGCGCCGGAGTTTTACACGTGTTTTGGTTTTTTGATTGAAATGGAAAAACTTGACGTCTTACTTATGCACGTATATATATTATACCTTGATTTTATAACATCGATAAAGAAAACGTAACATCACGCCTGTAATCCCCTAAGGGGTAGGCAGAGGAGTGTAGTACACCACAATTCACCAGTTACGTTTAAGTCCCACAATGGAATAGGTGGTGAGCCTTTTGCCATGCACCGGGCACACATCCAGACTCTGAGTCACTACTAGTAAATTCTAAATTAGAAAAATCCAACAGTACCCAACCCGAGATTTGCACCCAGGACCTCCCGATCGGCAGTCGCGCTAACAACTGCCCGACCAACGAGGCAGTCGAGAACGAAAATCAGAAAACGCGAAAAGAATATGTCCAGTCACTATAGCCTTTAGAAATTATTAGTATCTGGCTATCCCTAGGAAAGAGGCTTTATAATAAACATGTACATATGTACAATTGCATGATTTAGGTTTACATTAATTTGCATTACTTTTCTTGTTGAAACACACCACGCAGAACGCTTATCGAATAGAAAATCGGCACCCTTCATATAATCACACATGGTTTATCGCGATTTACAATGCCGTTCAAACGTTCGTAAATACAAACTCATCCCTTCAATGTTGATAGTAATTAAGTAGCGACCAAGTTTCTCAATGTTAGGCTGTTTTCATACATGTATCTGTGTTGTACGATTTGACGACTAAAGACCGTTTTGTATACGTTATGTTAGTAGAAGATACACAGACACTGGATTTTAGTAAAAACATTCTAACTCTCTCTCTCTCTCTCTCACTCTCTCGTTTTCTCCCTCTTACTATCTCACTCTCTCGTTCTCTCCCTCTTTCTATTTCACTCTCTCTCTCCCTTGTTCTCTCCCTCTTTCTATCTCACTCTCTCTCTCCCTCCCTTGTTCTCTCCCTCTTTCTATCTCGCTCTCTCTGTCTCTCTACCTCCTTCTATCATTAACTTTACTTGACTTGACTTGACGTACGTTACTATCAGTACAAGAAGATCCACTAACATCGAGTGTGGCGGTTCTCTCTGCAGAATAAGATACTGACATTTTATATACTCTTATTGAAGATTTTCAAGGTATAGTGTCAAAAGATTATTTCAAAGAAACGTTACTTGGCGTAATGGTATAATGATAATAATAATTTTTAGTGCATGACTTTATGCATACGCCCTTAGGAACAAACAACACGTCTGGGACACGTGATACCAATTATATAGTAGTTTATTGTAGGTTCCGAAATTCGCCTTCGTACTTCGTACTTGTGTTTGAGTTATGATTATAAATAGAGCGTGCTGAAGTTTGCGTGGGGGCATGTCGGTGAGGGCAGATATTAACTGTAATGTAAATTTAATGTATAAGATGTTTAATGACAAAAAAAAATTAACAACCCTTCTAAACGTGTTTCATAAATTTAAATAATATTTCCGGACACAATGTACATAAGTACAAATATACATTTCAACAGAATGTCTTGCGATGTACAGTATCAATAGATAGTATAATTTAGAAAGAGCTATATTATATAATTTAATTAAAAGCTTTGAAATTAATTATTGAAATTCTCATCCATTTAGCATTACCTTGCTTCAGAAGACTTCGTAAATTGGAATGATATCTTAAGATGTCACAGACTTATGCCGCGTAGCTCGTAGACAGTTATGAAGTTGCTACGAGCTTGCTACGTCAAGCGTAGAAACTAGATAACTTTCAGGCCGGATATTCACTTTGAAAGTCCTCCTTTTTGTCCGTTAACTTTAGTCCAACGTTTACAAATTTATATAGTAAATAAAAATCGTTAACTGTATTTCTTGTACGTTTATAAAAAAAAAAAATTATAAATGTACAACATCGAAGAGTCATTAATATTATAACTTTTATTGTTTTGGGAGGCTCTTGGCAGTTTACTTCGAAAAAACACAATAATGGTTGAAGGTTTCATGTTCAATTCCGGGGTTGACATTTGAATAATTATTTTACATAAATATTTATTCTTGGTTGGGCATTTGGAGCTGTGACTGCAACGCGCTAACATGTTTATTAAGAAATCATTATCAGAGGTTGGTCACTAATGCGTTACTACTCCCAAGGTATGAAATGGTCGCCTTTAGTATACACGTGGACATCAACACCCTTCGAAGCACATATAGACCTGTACCTCTGCTTAAGTTCTGCACCTCCCAAGCTAATTATTCATTGATATTTGTACCCAAATATCCTATTACAAAATGTACAAAGTTCAAAAGGAAAATAACTTGAACACTATACATAGATTTGTATAGTGTTCAAGTTAAAAAGTTTTGTAACTTATTGTATTATTGTGTCTTACATATTCCAAACTGGAGCAAAACAATGCAATCTACTTAGCGGACAAAAGCGGGAAGATGTTGCTTTTGCATCTAAACTTTCAACTTGTAAGCACAGAGCTGTCAAAGTAATGTATATGTAAAATTATTACAATATCTTCACATTTCTCTACATTGACACTTTATTGGTCTACTGCTGGACCGGGTCTCCTCTCATAGTGAGCGGGTTTTAAGCCACAGTCTATCACGCTGGCCAAGTGCGGATTGGTAGACTTGGCACACCTTAGAATATATTATAGACTTTACAATATCTTTAAAGTATGCTCACGGTGGTTTTCTTTGCCGGCGAGTGATATTTAAATTTAAATTATAATACTCACGTAACAAGTTAGAGGTGCGTGCCTGGATCGAACCCAAACCCCTGAAATGGGAGGATGAATTTCAAACTACCAGGCTATCACTGCTTGTCATACTAATGGGTAATATTCATATCATAATGTAAACTAGTCAATGTAGAGTAGTGACTCTTCTAGCAACATTATAGTACATACTTTTCAAAGCTTATAAATAATCTCTGTAGTTATACAATAATGTATAAACTCCTCTGTTATCTCCGGAGGTTTCGTGTGTGTCGTTACACAAGTTTACCGTCTAAACGGCTTAAGTTGCGAGGTCGCGACCTCGCTGTGGTGTGAGAACGGTGAAGGAACTCGGATAGGACTATGAAATATACTTCGATGATATTTCAGTTTGTTTGTTTCTACATATATTCAGGAGGTGTTGCTGTCAACATGCAATTCAAGTTTTTTTTTTCAAATAGTGTTACTAATTGTTACTAACAGTAAATCTAAGTGTCCTTCAATTTTACTATTACATTACACTTGTAGTAAATATTAAGTAGCATTTTCAAGCCTTACATTGTTTTACTACATTAAATACGGGTCTCCTGACTTAATGGTAATGTTTAAAGTTATACTCAACCACGCTGGTCGAGCGAGGATTGTCAGGTCAATCAAAGTTATTGTTAGTAATATAAACATAATGTAAACATAGGACCTGGTCATGTGATATGGATAAATGCATAATAATAATCATTATTAACAAATAGAAATAAGAACAAATCCTTACTTATCTGTTAGACAGATTTTTGTTTATGATTCTAGATAGCTTACTAGATACACACGTGTGCGATTGTTATGTTACTTAAGTGCATACAACGGTCCAATATGTGATTCCGCAGCTTGCAAAAATTGCGCGCGCTCCGCCATTGTTGCTAGCCTCAAATCCCCAGGCACTTGCGTTTTGTGTGGAAAATTTTGTAGAGCTCATGCTGTAAATACAAAAATATTAATATTCTTTTATATTTCGGAGACAGAAACTTGTCGACTTTCATCCGACACGTTGAGGACGTACCGTAGTATCTTGATATTGAGGTAATGTCACGTTGATCACAGTTTATTTGAAGTTACACACTATATAAGTAAATTTATCTAAACGAATCATAGGGACAGTTCTGGTATGTTATCCCACCCAACGCCGACTCATTACTGAGCTCGCTCGAGAGATGATACGTCACCGTTAACCCGTATTTCCACCAATCTGCACTGGTGCAGCATGGTGGACAATTCTCCAAGCCTCCCGCAGTCTCAGGAGGTTACGGTAAAAGGCAGCAATCGGTTAAGAAACGAATGCTACTTTCATATTCTGAACATGTGTAAGTTATGCTTTATTAAATTTATGAATGCGGAAATTTAGTGCGACCGGGAAAAGGTCGCGTCGACACATTTTATCCGGACGCCGAGGAGAAGGTAAAAAGGTGCACAGTTACGACTCCTTGACTGTGCACTCGTAAACAAAATGTAACTGGAACATTTAACTTGATTGTATTAGGGGAAAAGTTATAGGTTATATAGGTGTTGTGAACAAAAGGCGAACAATAAACAACACTTTCTAACACTACTTCCCACTTGTATCATACGAGTTATGGACTGAAATTTGAGAAAGACCGGGTTCAGAAGAATTGTCTAAATTCATTATATAAACGATTTCTGAACTAAATCGACCGCTGTATTGACTATAACCGTAAAAATAATCATAATCTATTGTTATCTGATAATATTTTATTTGGTTTCAACTGGGCTCACCTGTAACTTTCCTAATATGGAAGGATCAGAGGATTCCAAATGATATTTGTAAATTTAAAATTTTAACGTAAAAAATTTTTCTTTTTTTTAAAAAACGATTAAAATATTAAATTAAAAGATTAAAAAATCTTACATATGTGTAAATTGTCATATAAATAATTTAGTAATAATAATTAATTTGTACCCTTACTTCAATTTTTTAATTTTGTACGCCGTAAAAGGCTATATTTGTTTTGAACTAATAATCTTGTAACATATTTATAGGTACCCATATTTGTGCAAATAAACGTCTTTGTCTTGGTCTTGTCTTTGTTTTTAATACCGTTATGAATACACACATACAATGAATGACCAGCTGGCTGATGGAGAACGCTTAAGAAATCGAACATTTTAGACAGTGTCCAATTTAACACTTAGTATCTGGGGTGATATCACGAACTGACCGCTCCTTTTCCATTTTTCCAACATAAAACTTATTGCTGGAAACGAAACAAATGTTTTATAAAACGAAGCTAAAAAAGACATAAAACGCTTCGGTTACGACTAGTCGTGGCGGGCCACCCTAATCTGGGCACTCGTAAACAAAATGTAAGCGAAGCTTTCCCGCAGCTCCGTTACAAGAACACTGGCGCCTTTTTGTAAAATGAAACAAAAATATATCATTCGAAGCGAGACGCCACAATGATGGAAAATGGAAAAAATATATATATGGATGTAGCTAATTGAGTTTAATGAAGATTGTTCACTGAGATTCCTTTTTGATTAAAGATTTAATCGACGAAACGAACGCATCAAAAGCTTTTTTTGGAACAATAAGACCTCGACGAGAATCGAACCCGAGGCTCACTAGCAGTTGAACTATTGCCTGTTTGAATGCATCATACAGTTGGAAAACTCCATCATGAACGTGACTACTAATATAGCTTTTTATCTCAAAAGTCTCCTTTCACTCGGATCCCTTGGACGATGTAGGATGCAAGGCTGTTTTCTCCATGAAAGGGCGTTGCTGAAAGAGCGTCTTTGAGACGCGAATGAAATACACAGCGGAGCTGAAATGACGCCTAGATGACGGTGAGATGACTTTTTTAACAAAGGATTGTTTTTAGACAACTCTAAGAAGAACGATATATTATGGTTTCGCAGCTTTCCAGCCACCGTAATACACGCATTTAATTGCCTAACTTGTAATCAGATAGCCACGTTTGGAGTGTCCCAATTCTTATTATTGTAACTTTACCAGCCAATCATTAAGTTAGGCCGATACGATTAATTTAATTACGTAAAATAAACGATCAAAATAATAGACTGATAAACAAAGTCGCAGAAGCGTTATAAACTTTGAAAATCTAGCCAAACAGCGCACGAGAGTTCGGTTACCATTAAATCTCACGCTGTTATTACAAATCACGAGCACTCCCAGTTAGCATTGCAAGCGGATTTAATCGCTTTTATGTGTATTACAGATTGCGGGTGCAGCGAATATCGCATTGAAAATCAAACAATTCGAATGTATAATGTTATATGTCTTTTGTGTGGGTCATATAAGTTAGCCTTTAACGACTAGAGAATAAGATTGAATGTTAAATGAATCGCTGGTAATCGTCCATTGCGCAAACAACGCGTGTTTTGTTTAATTGTTAGTTAAATATAAACGCTGTTGACTTAAAGACTTAAAGTTCATTTTTAATCGTAGTCGAGGCTTTGAACCTGTGGCGTTAGTTTATGTTTTTATGTTAGTAACCGGTGGTTAAGATTTCTTGTATGACTTCGCCGAAACACAATTGAAATTCCAGGAAACGGATTAACGTAAGAAACTGTCTAATGGCAGTAAATTATCATTAATCACAAAACTGCATTTGAATATATATTTCAACTATTTACCGCTATAACAAAAGCAGATAGTCTAGTGGTTTAAATTTCCATATCTCACTCCGGGTGTCTGGGTTCAAATCCAGGCGCACATCTCTGCATTTTCAAAGGGACTTGCATTTTATATGTTCAATACAGAATTTTCTCACTGTAACGATGAAAGAAAATAGAACGTGAAGAAATCACAAACATTCAGAGTTCTCCATAATATTCTCTGAAGCAAGTGAACTCTACCAATCCGTAATTGTCTAACGTGGTAGAGAATAGCCTTAAACCTTGTAAAGGTAAACGAGACCGGTGCTCAGTAATAGAACAGAAAAAGGGATATAAAATGGAGATATGCATAGCATTTTTTATGGAGTACATAACTGTAAAGTGGACGCTGCACCTGCTTTGATAGTAAATGAATTATATTAGCATTATTCAATTTTCCACCCTTAACGACTTCGCTTGTCAAGTTCTTGAACGGTGGTAATAAATTTTCTTTCTTTATAATTTTCTTGAAAATCCGTAACTTTTTGCAGCCTTACCTATTGCGTAAGTAGCTTAGACATTGCATTTATATTTGCAATGATGATTTGGTTGATGGCAACCCTATAATTTACCTATTAACATCTGGGATGTTTGTGTTTTCAAAGACCTATGTCGCATGTATTTGGACTTAAATCACTTTGTGTTACATCAGTGAAATAGATAAATATGTCGGTAAAATGTCCGAGTTTATATACACAAAGTAGATATTTGCAAATTTTTCACCAGTTACTTAATACAAGAAGCATAATGTTTAATCAACCGGTCTTTAACTCAGGCGAGACGTGTCCAAAAATATTTTGCGAGCTGTGTAACGATGCCAAAAACCGCAGTAAAACAACGCTCATCCAAGGGACGGTTTGCCTGTAAACAATGGGGAAATGACTAACATGTTGCACCAATTAGTTAAGTAGGTCAAAGTGGAACCCAGAAGGTTGTGGTGTTGCTGGCGTAATTATGTTTTTCACATCGCTACCATTTGCTTTGATTGACGATTGATATGGCCCAACGTCTGGAGATATTGTGAGATTTAAAATGGCTGCAAACTCTAAGTTTGAGGTGCGTCGTCGTCAGAAATTTTCGCTCTTCTGAAATCCCTCGGTGGTGGCTTACCTTATATGCCTTCCGATGTAGAGAAACTCTTGTAATAATATCATACCAATGTGACCAACTGTTCACGACTTAGCCGCATGACTAGTCAAATTGTACAAAGCTACAAGCTATTTTATCCTTGAGTTTAATTTGCAATGAACGACGATAATTTTGAACTAATAGCTTCTACTTGGTTTCTTCCAAACCGAATTCGAGATTTAATAATTATCCGAACTGCTTATACAAATACAAATAGAACAACATTTTTAAACTTCTTTCACATTTATTGTTTGACTGTACTCTCGTAAATAATTTCTAAAAGTTCTTTATTAATCTAGCACACCGAATCTACGGAGCTTATTAAGAATGATAATAATATATCTAAATGCTGATGAGTACTTGTGGCTGCGCTGAATGGCAGCTCTTCATTCTAAAAGAGACATCACATGTAAACATAATTTAATCAACAAAATTGCACAGTTTACCTAACCAACCAACTTCGTTACCGTAACTACTACATTATTTCTCTGCTCGCTTTATTTACTTAAAACCTTACTTGGCACGGCGTTAGTATTGGATAAAGATGTTCCCTTGTTTGGTTAAGGATTAAAAGTGCACTAAAGATTTTTCACGCTGGTCTCTTGGGGCTGTGCCAGGCGCATTCAACGCTTATTATCTAAGCTTTTAAAACGTTACCAATTTTGAAAAAGGGTATTAAAATCTTTTTGCAACGATTTCGGAAACGATGTTACTCCCTAATTCATGAACACTAACGTAGACATCAAAAGGTGAAATCTAAGGCGAAAATTGAGTTTTCCTCGACCATTTTATTGTTTCACTGTTGGACAAGAGTTTCGTTTCATAGTAAAAGGGTTTCAGGCAATAGAGTACACCACTGGCCAACTACGGAATGGCAGACTTCACACACCTCAGAAAATTATAAAGACGACATTTTTTGTATAGTAAAGGTACGTTCAAGATATGTATACATGTATATAGGTTTTTTAAGATAATTAATTGTGATAACAATGGCGTGACCCCCATAAAGAAGGGTACAGCGGCTTTGTGAAAGCCTTACGAGCCCTGCCAGCGTTAATCAGCTCCGCTGAAAACCACACAGCTAGTAGATATACAACATTGCTTCCGCCATTTTTTTTGCAAAATTCAAAGCTTCACTTTAAAAATATACATACGTTAATATAACTAGATAAAAATATCATTATTGTGATTTTTCTTTGTTTTAAAACTCGTACGTCAAATACTTATCATAATATCACACTAAAAGCGGAGCGTGGCCGGTCTTAGTAATTTATATTAATAAGTTATACGCATACATTTTTTGTGTTTTGTTTTCAAAGTAACATTTGAATAGTTCATTGAAATACTTTTGTATGTAGGCAATATTAGACATTCGGACTGAGTTTGGGCATTCGATACGCCTTATTTGATGGTTAATAAGACAATTCCGAACGCAAGTTATTCTATATAATATTTTTCAGTTTTATCCAGCGCGTGGCGAATTGTGTTCCCTACCGTACACTCCTGTCCATTGTACGGAGGTAATTAATGTAGACATTAACTTCGTTACCCCTAATTAAGCAGGGTGTATCGTGCTTTGAGAACGTTTTATGAGCCACATCGATGGTACCCTGCCCGCGCGTAACGCGTTCCGGCTCGATTTATTTGACGTGAAAGTAAAATAAATAAATATAATGACCGTAATATTGTTAAATAAAATTTTCAATTTTTTCCAATCCTTTTTTGTCGACTTGTACCCGTCGTTCCTGCTTCGTTTTCGTTAGGGAGCCTGGATATGTTTTGGATGATGGTTCACTTATGTTTATGAACTTAGCAGGGTAAGTGGTTTAGATTTTAGATTCCCTTACCGGGGTTCGAGGGTTTGCAACCTGTCATGAATTTCTGTAAAGTTATGTGCACACATACCACAAAAATATATATCATATGTGGTTATGTTATAACTTGGACCATCTCATCGATCAGCCAAACAACCAAAATTTCGAAACAGCTTGTCATAGCAGTTAATACATATTTTATTTAAAAATGCAAGTATAATTTGTTACGGAAACCGCTCGTATGAAATAAAACGACTAGCAAAAACGCTTGCTAAATATTTGTAACAAGGGCTGTTTATCTTAAGCTTCTTGTATTGCAAGCTAGTTAGCCAGCTTACATTATGATCCAAAGCTCACTGTAGCTCGTCCCAGTAGAGCGGTGATATATACCAGTACACGAGATTTCATTTTCTCAAAAAAAACATAAGCGGATATTGTTCACATTGTTAATTTTCTTATTATGTGATGTCTATTCATAGACAGTTCAATACAATATACATATAATACGTCATGGTGTAATAATTAGTAACTATGCTTACTGTTCTAAAGTAGTGGGTTCGATGCCGGCTCAAAAATATTTGTGCGATATGAATGCTTGTTCTATGACAGCATGTTTTTTACTCGACTATCTGATTCAATAAAAATAAATGATATTGGTAGAACAAATGCATTTTAATTTCGGCCGCGGTTTTAAGTTCTTTGCACAACTTGCCCGTTCTCTGAAGCTAAGATTCATAAATACATAAAAGTAGAAAAAGCTATAGAAATTTCTTAGGATTGTAGACGGTAAAAATCCTAAGCCTCCAGCTACTCTTATAAAAAGTTTGCGACGCTATCAAATATATGAAATCAAAATATATCTATCGGAAAAGAAAACTTTGCACACAACATTCAATTGAAAGTTTAGCTGTATCGACTACGATGGAAAACAGGACCTCATTAAATTTCTCAAATTCTCCTCGTGCAAATATTGAAATATCATGTAACTTATTCGTAATTCGCAAAAGAATACTGTCCCCGCGCTGTTATTAAAAATTCCTTCCAATATTCCTCAAACGTTCATGAATAAATCTAAATTACAGGAAAAGTAATCTCCTTTGGGATTGGCAATTACGAGGGATATTTTTATTTGTCTCATTAAGAACCAAGCTCCGACTTACCGTATTGTACTTGTCGGATAGCAAACCGTAAACGAGATGCGATATATAAAATTAAATTTATTTATGGTCAGAATACAGTATCACTATCACTACATAGTATAAAACAAAGTCGCTTTCCGCTGTCTGTCCCTATGTATGCTTAGATCTTTAAAACTATGCGCCGCATTTTGACGCGTTTTTTTAAATAAATAGAGTGATTCAAGAAGAAGGTTTATATGTATAATAACATATGTAAAATAATATATGTAGTGATATGTCGAGGCAAACTAAGCGCACATTTTACGAAATTCTACCTCCAAAGGGAACTGCGGTGGCGGGGGCGGGACGAAGTCGCGGGCAAAAGCTAGTACTGAAATATTCAGTAAAATTAGTAAAAGGTCGGTGGCATAACATGACGGTTCATTAACACATTGATATTAGTCGCAGACATCCACCTTTCTCCGGTCGAATCTATTCGACTATCCAAAAAAATGTCATATTCGAATGTGAACTAACGTTACGAGAAGTTGCTTAATAATAATAATATTAATTATGACAATTCTACATACGGCACACGGCATTAAATGCCTATGTTATGGTGACTAAACTGCTGATGAAATTACATATATACATAGGGCACAATCCATATTTTTGTTACACCCAGACACAGAGCAAACTAATAATGCAAAGCACATAAATGCTTGTCCCGGTTAGAAGTCGAATGCACTACCTCCAGTTTTGCAATCAGGGTCTCTAACCACTACACGCAGAGGCCAGTTAATGCCCAGATCTCGCAGTGTAGAGATAAATCACTCTTCTCCAGTACCATACATTCCGAGCATCGATCTTCTCTTTCTTAACTGGACGCAAATATAGAAACATTTTGTTTTTGTAAAAATAATAAAGTTTAAAAGCAACGTGAATTTAAATATTCCCATCAGCCGATCCCAACTAAAATCCGATAGACG
The DNA here is from genome assembly GCA_018245675.1 of Agara michaeli. Taxonomy (NCBI): domain Eukaryota; kingdom Metazoa; phylum Arthropoda; class Insecta; order Lepidoptera; family Hesperiidae; genus Agara; species Agara michaeli. The sequence goes on along the minus strand of DWDX01003445.1, from coordinate 383 downwards.
TAGTAAATTTCTTCGAGTGCAATCACAAATGCAATGCTATCCTTTGGGACTGAGCTGGAACGCTTTGAGTCTTTCCTATTGCACCCTTCGAATTGGAATAAAACAAGTTTGCAATACTGCAGCTCGGCAACACAACCAACAATGGTCTAATACGTATAAAACCTTTTGGAATGTGGTCTATTTTATAGACAAATAAACTTTGAATAATACCTAATGCCCAATGGATGGAATAGATTCTAAATTTCCACCGAAGTAACAATACATGTTCTTCTATCTATATATATATAAAAGCGAAAGGTCAGTCAGTCACTCACTCACTCACTCACTCACTCACTCACTCACTCATCACGAAATCTCAGAAACTACAAGTGCTAGGAGTTTCA
>DWDX01003444.1:0-13127 GCA_018245675.1 Agara michaeli | reverse complement strand
ACCTATTAACTGTATTCACGCTAACAGTCCCATCCCTACAGTCCTATCAGAGGTCGGTCGCAGATGTCCATGGGCGGAGCGGTCACTCGTGACTGCTGCCAGCTCGTTCGCTACTCTCATACAATAAAAAAAAAAATTCAATTATTTCAAATACCCATACATGGTACGCAGCATAAATTTTATTTAAGGCAAACTATCTGTCTGTCTGCTACGCTAAGAGTATAAAAAAATGTCCCCATTATTATTATTTTATGTGGCGAATTACCTAATGTGAACCAGACTAATAGCCGCACAAAAAAAACCTTTCAGTACTACCACAACGGAGACGGTACGCTTTTTCGCGGTCTAGATTTTTTGTAATCGTTCGTGTGCGTATCTAGAAGGACGAACTCTGAAGCGGTTGGAAGATTAATAGCTACATTTATCAGACTTTCGTTTGTTTTGAGTGTCGTCGCGGATAACCGGAGTTAGGTTGTTCGCAAAATGTGCCGGGAGAATAATCCAATTTAAATTATTACTGCTCTAATAACAAGCTTAACCTCTTTTTGGATTACAGATTGGTTTAAATGGTGACGATTTATGACTTCTTTCATTATACATAGATAAAGAAATGTTATAAATCTTGAACAATGGAACACATTACATTAATAACTGAAAAATAACTATTTTATCTTTATTGACACCCAATTGGTTAAAAGTCGTTGTTAATATGTTGCTAAGTAATTTGATAATAAAGTTAACGTGTGGATAATATCTATAATTTCTATTATTCATGGTAGACGTTGCGACAGACACAGAAAAAAAATTAAAATAGTTATACAAAATATTATTATAATCACTATCAAGTACCAGACACCAGACCAAAATAAGAAAGATTACTAGCATTTTAATTGTGATTTGAAACTTAAGTTTTCACGTTACAGTCAACATCGGATGTCGTTAAATTCATACACACATACATAAACCTGCTAAATACACAGGCACACACACACCTCTTAAATATACGGACATCGTAAATGAGCACGCCTTGCTAAAGTATTCAAATGCTATTTGAGATATTTTGCGAGACATAAAATATAACTGTCTTTTGTTACTCGCTGATTTGCGGCCATTTCTACACTGATACAAGTCTAAAGATTCCACATTTTATTCATCCCCGCGTGTCGCTAAAGGCACACCAATACAAATCTCATTAGTTACCACGCTGAGTTGAAACATTACATTACAGTAATATAAGAGATATTACGTATCACGCATGAAGTATTACGGTCTTTTGTTACTGGCAGATTTGCGTAAATTTTGTATGATAGTAAACGACTAAAAATTTCACATTTCAGTCATCACTAGATGTCCTTAAATGTACGCATTCTCGTATGTAAGTACGAGTATGTCGCAAGTAAGATATAAGTTCAGAATGTGTCGTATTAATAAAAATTAGGGGTCATTCTAGGGTCATACTAGAGGTCTGGCGTGAAAGTACAATAAAAATATATACATGACCATGCAAAAGCGGCTATATTAAACACATACCGTATCGTGATAAAGTTTTTGCAAGACACGGTTACTCTGTAAATAAATAAACTCCACTTGGTTTTTATTACAATGAGAGATTGAAAAAAATAATTTCGAGAAAAAATAGCTACAAGTAAAAGTAATAATAAATTAGTTTATTATAACATTGAGAGAAGGCACATGTAAGTAGCGCTGCATGCGTATATTATTAACATTATATAAAAGTAGGTAAAGCACATATCCAGTACATGTTTTGCTTGTATAATCTAGCAACTTCATACAAAACTCGTAGCACGTTGAGACGTACGCCCACCTTGTTAGTGAACTAACTGAGCTCCATAGGTTAACACCGTTAGATATATGATGGCATTGTATTTACGTAACTTACTATTCTGTTTAAGTAGCATTCGTAGCTTACCTATAATGGTATGTTGGGAAGGATACCGCTTATTACGCATCGATTTTAGCATTAATATATTTCTATACGCAATAACTGAATATGTTAGGTTGATGATTCGTTCGTCTTAGCTTAGATATAGTAGTGGATCGGCATCATAAAACATGTATGCATCTCACTCTTAGTTTTAAGAAGAGACAGGCAAAACCATGCTGCCTATAGTCCACATTGAAATATATACAGCCAATAGCAGTCAATCGCATATCAATACCTACACAAATTGAAATATTACGTAAACGTATATAGGTAGGTTAGTAACGTTAGGTAACAATCGTTAAGCCTGATCTGAGGCCTTAATATGATTTTCCTATAATTACATAATGTAATTATGCCAAATACGAAAATTGAAATTTAATGTTTGCAGTAAACGCACCCATGAATTCTATTAAGAGTAATGAGATCAGTAACAATGTAGGGCGGTTAAGCTCATTTTAAGCTGAATACCCTTTAGGGCTACATGCAAGTTATAAGCTTTTATCATCGCAAGGAATTTTATGCGTATATTATGCAAAAGCCTAATCAAATTAATTAGTTACAATCAAAAACCCGCTAATCATTATTTACAATAAAAGCTTCATAAAACGCAAAATATTAAAAAACAGACGTAAATGGTATAGCAATATATTAATAATCTTCTTATTAGAATGAATTACGTTACACTTGAGCAACGATAACAAGTAAATATGTAGGTACGATTATCCAAGAATCCAGTGTTTTTTTTAATTTTTCCTATCTTATACATATTTCGCTTGGAATTATGTATCAATTGTTATTTTACCAAATATTATATTGACTCGTAATAACTGCAGAGTTATCATCATCACTTTTAATGACTAGAATGTTACGAGGTTAACGAGGCTTATAACTTGGACCACGAATGAAAACTGTGATCCTTTTCATAAGAGATACGTGTCGCGAACAAGCACGGCGGGGCTTAAGTTGTTGTGCATAATATCCACAGCGTATATACCCGCTATTTTGATTAGAAGGATTACATCGCCGTTACAAACTTGTGCCTTATAATTAAGTATACGAAACGTATTAAGTTAAACCGTCTCAGGACTACGATACGTGCGCTCTAAAAGAGGATCAAGCAGGAATGAAAGCGGAAGCTTGATTGATTGAAATGTCGAATGTTTCTCTTCTTTATTACAGAATATGGAATCTTTCAAACAAATAATTATTGTAAAAGGATATAATATTGACCATTTCAAATTAGGTATATCAAAATGTGTATATTGAGCAGTGATAACTGCTTGCTTCCTTTAAAACATAAAAATAAAGTCATAAAGAAGTGTGCTAATTGTAAAGGCTGCTAATCTGCACGTGACCAAGTGAGTATGCTATAGCCTAAAACCATCTCACTGTGAGAGGATACCAGTCCAGTAGTGAAACAATAAAAGGGTCGAAAAAATACATAAAGGAATCTCAATTGTAATCTTTATACTCGTATATAACATGAATTATCACAAACACTTCTATCAGATCATTTGCTTGTATAAAAGATTGATACGAATATGAGAGTTTAATAAATATTTAAAAAATGTACAAATATTTTTGATGTTCGTATATTTACGTATAGATTACGCAGATAGGAAAATATTATAAACGTAAAATTAAAGAATTACAAACTGCGCTCTTTTCGGTACCACATTCAAAAGAATTTAAAGCTTTGGAAAAACAAAAGTAAGTTATAATTTAACTCGAACGAAAATAAAGTTCGTAAATCTGAACAAGCGCGCGAGTTACCGCAGGTGGCACCAAAAGCGTGTTATTAAAGAAAAAAACCACTGTTTCACGTTATTTAACATACTTCGAACGATAACATCAAACGTGGTACAAGCTGTATCACCGAATGATAATTAAAGCGTAATTCTTTCGGAGATCAGATAACTTGATTTCCACAAATAAGTACCACATGCAACGTATCCCAACTTTTACACCCGGCTGAACATTTTTGACAAAAACCTCGTGTATTATAAGTGAATTGCTGAAAGAAACAGTTTAAATAGTGATTAAATCATTATAATTCGGTACTGACAATAGTTTTTTCACTTGTGAAAAAAATACTTTACGTCTTCCACCCGTAAGCTTCATCATAGAAAACACAGCAAAATATTTAACATTATGAGCTGTTAATATGTAAGTCTGCAATTATCTACAAATTTTCCAGTAAAGATAACAAGGTAATTGTAATACATTAATCGAAATTTGAATATAAATCATTTTATTGGTCCAGTGTCATACAAACATTGAACTATCGTAATTTTTTGTCAATAACTTGAAGCTACTTAACTGATGCAAAAAGGGCCATCCATCAAATCCTATAGGCGTTGCGAGTGATAATATGAGGAGAGGGAAATTCCAATAAAAAATGTCTGAGCTAAGACACAAGCAGTACGACAATTTATTTTTCCACAAAACCAGTAAACAAAAACAGCCATACAAACGGGACAAAGCGACTTTCCGGTTGAGAATCACATGCTCGCCAGTAGAATGGGCAGGCCAGTCCCTCGCCGATTATTTGCCGATACAGGCGACAATCAACAATTCAACACAAATTTGCATGTGAGCCGTATTGAATTGAGACAAGCGGACGTCCGAGAGAATCGTGATGGGATGGCGGAACACAAACAGCCGTGCACTAGAAAGAGCAGAATAATACTATTATATAATTTCCTCTGTATAATTTTATTTTCATTAAACAAAAGTATCAGATAAACATGCAGGTCAGCCAAAGGCCATTGATCACTCGAGACCAAAGTAATCATAAACCGATATGAAATAGGACTGAAATTCTTCCTGAAATCCAGTTTCCAATATAGAATCTACATTGATAATGATAGAATTTAAATGAAGTTGACATTACATTAGACCTTTAAATTCATAGTAAAAATGATAAGTATATTGCAATTATTGTCCTATCTAGTTTATTTATAGCGAAGGACCAAATTTGCAATTCAGTAATTTACCCCACGAAGGGAAAGGCTGTACTTTAATTTAGCTGCACATTTCCCTGGACAGTTATTTCATTAACTACTATTTATAGACACGATACAGCTAAAGCAATTTTTGCGTTGTAATCTGTATATCTATAACTATCCAGCACGTATTGTTTTAATATAAAAATATATATATATATATTTTGGTCGTACTATAATTCGACTTCACTTTTTAAGACGCAAAAAGTTATCAATAATATTTATCCTATGAATAAAAATTCACGTATAATTTACGAACTAGATCCAATTGTATTTGAAGAACACAAAAATTGCATTTTGTTATTAGAGGAAAATTGTTTTTTTATGTTAAAACGTTGAAATAACACGGTGAAAGACAAAACGGCGGCAGCTCGTTGGAAATCAGTGTACTCACAACAGAAATTCGGGTACCTACTGCAGGGTATAGAGTTGAATGGTTAGTAACAAAGCTCAGGGGAAAGCAACCTTTATTTGGTAAGAAAATAACGAAGTATTTTTACAGTAGCATTCAAAATGTAAAATGCGGTGACTCTTTTACTCCAGAAGCGGTTCATACAACTTATTAAACAATAGATATCTACTGACATGTTTTACCTGAAGCATGTCCAACAATTTACAAAATCCATGTACATATGTTATGCCATTACTGTTAACGTATTTTCAAAAGGGTTATATGTAAATGTATCTAAATATACGTGCTTATTTTATGTAGATAATATTCTACTACTAACTAAAATATCTCCCCTCGATGCATATATGATTTTCACGAAATACCTGTTAGGGAGATGAGCTTAGAATACGTAATATATATTTTTCCCTCCAGATTTCGTATTTCAGACGCGAACCTTTTCGAGACGTTAACCAAACATTTTTAGAGAACGAATTTTCGAGAACATGTCTATATACCATGTACATCCAAAAATATTTATATACATCCGAATATATTTTTTCTTACATTAAAGAGAGTGTTTTGAAACTAAACAAAAGCATCCTTCTGGAAATATGAAAAACCTAAAGCAGTATTATATAAATAATGTTACACCAATCTGTGAAGACCAGGTCCTGAATATATCCAATAAACGAACCTTTATGACAATTTTAATGACAGTAAAACAGGCGAACGAAGTTTATCAGCGACGTAATCTGAAATCTGAAAAAAAACGAATATTCCTACATCATACAAAAACTAACTAAAGTCACTTTCAGTAAACGCAATCTGGGCTTAGCTAGGATGCGAGATTTGTTTCACGACTAAACTAAAATCATATTAGAGTTGAGCCGAACTGAGTTTAGTTTGGCGAATATCCAGGCATTTTAGAAGCATGGCCGTAGAGCTTCGCCAAACACTGTTTCGGTTACCCCTTACCCTGTACGTAGGTGTATTTTTTACACATCCGTGCTTTATACATCGTTTTAATTGCTAAAGTTTCACCATTTGTGGAAAAGGCGAGCTCAAATTAAGCATTTTCACCTATGTGTTATCACAATTCGTTTATCTTCTACCTAACTGTAAAGCTTCTAACAGTTAGACTATGATTTAATATTTTATATTGTTTATTTAATAACGATACATTATCAATACAAGTGCTCTGTCTGCATTACTTACAGCTACAGTATAGTTTGTAGAAATTGATGTTGATATATCTGAAATATAAACTTACACTTCACCGTCATTTGACCGCACTGCGCTGTATATTAAACCCGTCGATATGAGAATTTTCCCTTAGAATTTCTTAGATTGTCATTATCTTCCTTTATATCACTATGGAATTATTGTAGCAATTTCAATGCCATATATATATATATTGTTATTTCCACTACAACTTACAGTCATAATTTAGCATAGCATTTCAAAAATATGATATTCTAATGCCTTTTATTACATTATACTTATGGCTTTTATTCGTTGGCTTCATGGTCAAATCAACTTTATGACAGATACGTATGCGATATTTGAAATAATTTGCATACCTGGATGTAGCCTATATAAAGCAAAGGAAAAAGCTTATATGTATAATATAAAGCCTGCAAAAAGCGAACTCTTAAACAAAATATATCTCATAACAAAGCATAAGGTTTAAAACAAAATCCAGTTTTTACGACTCGGAGGCAAACTAACTTTATTGCCTGCTGTTATAAAAGCCCCAATAAAACTGACGCGCTTATAAACGTTCGAAATAGTATCCAGTAATCGATATAATGCATATAAATACTGCATTAGAAACAATGCAAAGCAATAAATATAACAGTTTAATGTTATGATTTCTCTTTTCTATGGTAATATAGAGATCGTAATTTTTTTACGAGCAGTTACAATAAACTGTGGCAATAAAAGCGTGTAGGAATTTTAAAGTGATTGTTATTATACCAACTTTATTAAAGCAAATGAAATATATGAACTGCATTATTATGTACTTACATATAAAGTGTATTATAGTTTTTAATATTATTAGTTATTTAATTAATCGCGTTTTATAAGTGTTCCCGGCAATATCGCCAGTACATATGCAGCAGAGATCATTTTAAGCATTTTGAAAAAACTTCGTGAATAATACAAATAAAAATAAATATCTTTTGTACATTTATTTTAAAAAACTTTATAGCAAAACTAAAAACATACTTTTATTGAAAGAACAATAATGACTTTATTGTTTCTAAGCCGATCACCCTTGTAGGTATAGCGTGCATTTAAATTTAATAGTAGGTAGGAACACCGATTGCAAATATATGCAGATTATTTGCACGGGACGCATCGACCAGCTATCAAATTAAGCTACAGTAAAAAGATCAACAAACGGTGTGTTACAATGCAGGCTTTTTGCATATTTTGCTTATAGCCTACTGTCTGCTTTTTGTAATGATGAAGCTAGCAAATAGAACAATTTTAATTGTGCCGTATTACAGGATGCTTATGTCACGGAAAGCATTGGATATACATTGAGACTCACGATCTCGAAGAGCTCTCTTACTAATTGAATATTAGGTTCTTGAAACTAATCTGCAAAGTATTTAACTGGATTATTTTAACCACCTCGCGGGTTAAATAAAGTAAAAAACCGTTTATCCGTAAAACCAGCTTAGCCTAGTTAACTTTGCGTGGCCTAACTTAAACCTTGTTAAAGTCTAGATCGTGTTAAATCAGACTTTTTTTATTTGCTGTCGCTATCGCCATGCCAAGTGTTTTGGAACTTCCACAATCTTGTTCAAGAAATTATTTAAGCTTTATCACATTATATCTTCGCGTCAACCAACATTACTTATTAGATACGTTTACAAACTTTAGTGTACTTCCACTAGCTGACCGAAGGCTGTACGACACTGGGTTTCGGTAAGCAATAGCGTCTCATCGGCTCCCATTGAGACTCATAGTCTGCTAGAAGCCGCTATAAGAGTAAACATATTTTAAAATAAAATGAACCTAAGCCCCTTATCCGTAAACTTACAGTGTTTGAAATTCAATGTACACTGAAGAGTATAGGTATCATGTGAAACGAAATAGAGTTCAATTCGTAGGAAAACAACTATTAACTCTAGTAGTAATAATTATTATTTCACTCGCGATATCCACAGAATACTAAAAAAACCAAAACAAAAACGTTTACTTTCGTAAATATAGAACGAAGATATAGATTTTAAAAAATAAGGGAATAAAGAAAACTGCTCATAAAGAAGAATGACTGGAATTACATAAAAAGTAATTACTTTCTTTAAACAAAAAGGCAAACAAAGTTTAGTAAAGTTAGTTTTCATTAAGACGCTAAGCGAAGTTGAAACTCGAGACAGGAAATTGAGCAATTTTGGTATTATGTAGCGTGTCTGTAGATAGCTTTTTGAACCGATAGAATAAATGGGTGCAAGAAATAGCGATATTATACCTATAAATGTAAACAATAACTACTTTCGAAAATCTAATTTGCCAGTGGAGTTTGTTACTGTTATTTTTATAATTGTCTGTACAATGGACGAATCAGTAACCAACTGGCAAGGTTATTTAACTATGGAACAAATAATATTATTCTTATGTAGGAGTAGGTTCGTAATTTCCGCTGCTGGTTTCGGATCGAATTGAATAAACGTGTTTACTGTAAAGCATCCCCTTTCAACTCTTAAAGTTTATACATAATTGTTATACAGAAACATGGTAACTCACACTAAGTTGGGTTCTAAAGTTATGGCGGATAATTTTGAAATGTTATATGTGTAACCTACATATCGTATATCGGTATACTTTACTTCGTGTTCACGAAATGAGCATTGTCATATTTTCACACAATATCTCAGTCTAAGACTAATTCTACTAGACTAGTAAAGATGTGTTCAGATGCAAGGTAATCTAGAACACCGCTTAGCTAACCGATTGATTTTTACATGTATTTTTACGTAACCCCTACCTCTTAGGGGATTACAGGCGTGATGTTACGTTTAATATAATTAAGAGCTTCGAGATAGCAATGACAGTGGTGATGGCGAATGAAGGAGACAAACGCAGATCGCCGGTTTTCATTAGTAGAACGCCAGTTTTGCAAGCTACTAGGAATTTATAGTTTATGAGTATTGTGCGCTTTTTCTCCTATTCTTAATACTGAAGCGTTTGGCTGCAGCCGCGCCTGGTAGAAACCAAATATGCAGCCAACATTGATTTTAAATAATTTACTCTTAAGGAAGTGTCCAAGTTTACCGTTTAATGTTCGCCGTTGATTTTCCTTTTTAGCCTTTCCTCCTCTTATCCTCACAGCTTCAAGGAAAGATTTGAATTTTCATACAATTAAAACGCAATCTATAATGAAAAACAGCTATCATTTCGTAATTATATGGACACAATTAATGAAACTTGAACCACTATCGAAAGCAGTACCAAGTATGCATTTTAAGATAGATGGTTGTTCTTGTTATAATCGTATGTACTTGTTGCTGCCCTGTACTTTATTACTCCTAGATAAATTGCACGTAATGAAGAAAATTACCAGCGCTATACACAATCTCCACGTGATATAAACTTCGCTGAAATAAATTAATTTACTTATTCACACACTTCTTCCCTGTGAAGAGGTGTAATAAATGTTCTTACTGCAATAAATGTTAACAAGTAGCGTTAGTTGTCCCACTTACATAATAAACATGAGAGCCGGCCAGTTGGCAATGAATTATGACCAGAATAAATTCTAATACAGAACATTACAGGACGCGCACACCCTCACGATAATACGAATTTATGGACAATAAAATTATATTTGTTAACAATTTCGGAGCGATTAATCGGGACTATTATCCAGTCGTAATTGCTTTCCCAATGTTCTCATATTATAAACCAATGTTATTTTTTTGAAAATTTATAGAGCAATTCTTATAACGGCTTACGACGGAGACATTTATGATTCGTTGATAACAGTGGCCCAATCGTACATTTTGTAAGGTTGACATTCTGGCCACGCTGTTGCAGCGAAGATTAAAGTCTAAGTACATGGTACTGGAAGTACTGGAAAATTTCAACCGTGGACATATGCCGCTATTTACGTTTTTCGTAAGACACCCAAGTCAGGACGCGATTGTGCTCGGCACTGTTCTCTCGTCCTTTACTAACTGCAGTTTCGAGCTATTAGGAACCTAAATAGCTGTAAACAAATGTAAGTCTAGTGAACAAACTAAGACGTTCAAACGTCACGCCTCAGACAATTGAGCTTCACACGCGGATATGCAACCACAAGACAACTTGTGCGTTTAAACTTTATCCATCAAAACTTTATCAATCGCCAGCTCGCTTCCACTTGCATTCCACAGTCTAAAGGAACATGTATTAGAAGAGCGTTTATGTTAGCTGCTAACTGTTGTAAATATGTAACACCTGACTTTAATCTGAAGAAAAACCTACAATGCCCCTTACACGAGTGCATAATGCATTTCATGCCGGGAATTCCTTTTGAAAAGCAGTTTAATGTATTTTAAGATTAACTGTAATATAATAAGAACATATGTATAGAGTCTTTGTATATTTATTCTATATTTATATTATATTATATTATTTATTATAGTGTTTGTATATTTATTCTTTAGAATACTCAACAAAAGTTTTACAAATAAACCCATATCTGCTACTACATATTATAAAGTATTTAAAGCAAAGCAAATACTTACGTGGCTTAGAAGTCAGGTTCGTTATTCACTGCACCAAAGAGCCCAGAGAAGTAGTGTACATGATCAAGCCTTTACATATGTACATATATCTACGTATATATTTGTATGTTGTACATACATATGTACACAGCTACAATTGTTACAAGGTAGGCGGTGTTTCGTGTCGACGTAATAAATAAACAGCTGTTCCTGCAATAAACCCTTTATGATGCAATACTGGGTCCTCCATTTGCCTTGCCTTGACTTACTCCGACTTGCGAAACTGTGACACGTGTACGCATTAATTCAAAAAAGGTTTCCCTTATATTACTGTGTTCCGTAAATTTGCCACAATTTAATCCTTCAAAACGGATGAATGTATGATGATAACTACTAATAAAATTTGTATCAAATAAATAAGTTATACAAGAGTTATTTGGTTCAATATAACTATGAACTAAGAATGGTTTATTTAAAATAACTACATACCGATGGTACATATGTGGTCATTACTGTGGCGGCTACACTTTATTCGCCGTGACGGGCTACAGTAGGTAAACGATTTCAAGTTCAATTGTGATGTAAAAAAAAACTATATTCCATTTCAAAACTTTCAGTTAATCGATGAAATTACTGTAATCTGGTATGTTTTGACCAAACAAAACATTATATATAGGATATTTAAGCTGTCAGTGTCATTCGCGTACCATACTGTTCATTTTAATATTCATTTTACTTTAATTAATTCCTTGAAATCCAAATTATAATAATAAATCTAAATTTGCAAAACGAAAACGTGTACCCTCCCATTTAATCACGTTGTTTAAATCCACCGCTAAATGCGACGGCCTAAGAAAATATTCACCACATTTTCACGGAAAAGTAGGTTTATTATGTTACCCTTATCTGAAAACTTATTCAACCTTTTTTAACCTGGAATGCCTGCTAAACCCTAAAATAATAATGTAGGGCACTTAGTTCCTTTTAGTAGAAGACGTTCAGTCTACAAATAATAACGCATTACGTAACTTTTTCGTATAACCGCTATTTGACTTATTGCAAATTGTTGCCATATTTTCCGCGATGATTTATAATTTTTTTTAATAAAACTGTTATAAAAGGGGAATCTAGACGTAAATTTTATAAGAAAAACAAAATGAAAATTTTCAATGGATAAGCCAGTCAGATGCAGTCTGCCATTTCAGAGGTCTGGGTTCAAATTTTGGCATACATCTCTGATTTGTTACGTGCGCTTTACAACTTTAAATTAAAATATCTACCTTTATAACTATAAAGGAAAACATCTCGGGGAAATCTGTATACTTTAGAGTTAGCGTATGATATAAAATGTGTGTGTGTGAAGTCTTCTAATCCGCATTTGAGCAACGTAAGACGAGACCTGTGTCCAGCAGTTGAACTACAAACACGGTGGAGCTCTATCTATCTAACCTTTTTTTAGGTGTACGGTGTGTCAAAATTATAAAAGTTTACATGTAATAAAAACTTGTAAAATGCAAGACATTCGATTATATGACATTTTAAGTAATATAACGATAAATAAAGCACCGACACATATGGTAAATGTAACACTTCGTAATTTGATCCTGATACGGAGTAAAAGATTGAGTGTCACGTGTCTTTTACGACGGAATATAAAAACACCTCACTCATAACGGAACGCCGTCTATTTACGACACAAATATTATACCTGCATGTAGATATCAACGAGACGTCGTTACGAACGAACGAACGGAATTGATCCGAGGCTTGAGTACTCGAGAACGACTGTGTATGGATAATGAGAATTAGTGCAAGTAATACGCATTCGTTTGATCATCTAAGATAGAGTACAAATATAAAAAATCCTAAAATAAACCCTTTGTCTAATTAATAGCCAATTAAGCTAATGTCGATAAGTAGCTATATGGTCATATTTATGTACTGAAACTGAAATATAACTATACTAAACGTAACATCACGCCTGTAATGCCCTAAGGGGTGGGCAGAGGAGTGTAGTACACCCCCACATTTCACCAGTTACGTTTAAGTCCCACAATGGAATAGGT
>DWDX01003443.1:0-13127 GCA_018245675.1 Agara michaeli | reverse complement strand
AATATTATGAATTGAGTGCTTCTAATTATGTTCTTATGTAGTCAAGTATTAGTTCGACTAAACTATATTATAATAAATAAGAGACCAAAAGCATTACTTAAATGTTGTAAAAAATCACACAAACAGGAACAAGAAAATTAAAATGGGACAGTTTTGGTGAAATGTCAACTCTATCTGACATAGAATTTATTTTAATTTATTGACATCGAATTTATGATCGTTTTGATATAGCTACTTTATGAATGTAGGTTATAATTTACCAATAGACAAATTGAATTATGTTCTGAATAAATAGATAATGTTTGGTAGGTGGTAAAACATGTGTACGGCGTTCTCGAGGCACTGCCACTGACACCTACTTATGCTCTGAACCAATTTATTTATTTATTTATCATTAAAACGGGAACAGCAGCATAATAAAACAGTTGACACATTGTTCGATTAAACGGTATAAATAAATAAAATCTGACTGATACTTCTTATATTAAGAACATTAATTAGAAATAGTTTTTTTGAAACAATGTGTCTGCTTCGTGTGAAGAGTGTCGAGGTCGGTTGCTGTTGTCTGTTACGGGCTGGTTTCCTATCCTCTCGACCAAAAAAAAAAACATAAATTACTATTGTACGTGGTTGTATTATACGTACTAAAGTCATTATTATTTATGAATAACGCAGTGTTTGTATTATATCATTATAATAATTTGTATTATTGAAAGACATAATATACAGTTGTCGTAGTTACCTATTTGTAATCAATTTTTATACGTAATTTTATATGACTAAAGATTTTTTTAAATCACTGTAGTGCTTATAGATACCAATGCAACGAGAGTATATTTATTTAGTAGTACTTAGTTCTGATGTGAAACTTACTTATCATTTATTATTTATATCGGTCGATAACCCAGCGGAGTAAATGTAAACCATATCGAAGAAATAAACTAAGGTGTTTGTATCCAGCCCTTAAAGATGGTTTGTGAGCACCTCGTGTGCCAACTAAATTGTTAATCTTACCGAAAATAAGTTTCACCGTTTTAGTATTATTAATATTTTCACCCTTTATATTGGTTCACTGCACCTGAGTAGTTTGTAGGTGTATAGATACTGGAATTTTATAAATTGCTAAACAAATATGTTCCTGCGTAATGTTCAGACGGAATTGTACTTAGCTCGATGGACGGCACGTAGCTAGTTGTCTGCTATTTATTTTTTATTTATCAGTTTATGCAAGAGAAAGTATACATTATTCGTCAGTAATATGTTATTCGTGTTACATGCTAATGTACTAGCTAAAATAGTTTTGTTATAGTTCCTTTTATATTTATCGCACTTTGTTTTTATTTGGTTTCAAAAAAACATATTGCAATGTTTATTTCATCGACATGTTACAAACTGTGGACATATATAATAACGTTTTGACTAGAGTTTTTCTTCAATAAAGGTATAAAAGCTGTACAACATATAGTCGTATTAATGTTTTACTATAGATAATTGCCATGTTGTTACATAGGGACACGGTAAAACGACGCAGTATTTGGTTTATCGTTTATTTTCATGTAAACATAATGTGATATAAATGCATTTGGGAAAGTTAATACAAAAGTACTAAAAAAAAAAATCTTGTCTATAATTGAGTTTTACTTCAAAAACATTATATTTGCAAGTAAACTGTACAACTCTCTGTGGCTAAGTCCATGTTTACTAGTTTTGTACGTTTCCTTAATCTATTTGTTTGTTGTAAAAATAAATAAAAATATGGCCCTATATAGCATTATCATTATAACCTATATACAAAATGTACATCGAGTTGATGTCGTGGATCTGTTTCAGTCTTTAACTCCAAGAATGTTAGGCTTCAACCGACCATTTATTTAAATGCATAGAAGTTTTATTACTCTCAAGCTCACCGTCTAGTGCTGGAACAATCTTTAATCTTTATATTATGGTAGGAGTGGCGTCAGTTATATCCCGAAATACCTACACAAATAACGTTGCACCAATGGCAGATTTTGCACAATTATTGTCAGACGTTAAAAGTTTACTAAAAAATATAAAGGTAAGGACAGACCGATGCTTTTTTCAATACAATAAATTAAACAATATATAAGTAAACTTATATTACGCACGTGAATAATGAACGCATTAACTGTGACGTTATAAAAATCAAATTCGTTTGATGAACATATTTTTAACTAATAATGTAACATCACGCTGACTAATAATATTGTTTGTATTTTGATATAGCACAGGACAAAGTTACAATTGGCCAGATAGTAAAAAAAGTATTAGCCAATTGCTATTATCGTGTTTAGGTGTAGATACATTCGTTCGTTTTATCTTCAGATATGTATTAAAAACATATTCATGATTAGAGTTCCACGCAGGTGCAAAGGCAACTTCCAAATTAGATGCCGAGAAGCAAACGTTTATAGTATTTAGGTGTGCGAAGCCGATATATTCATGTACATGTGTGCATCGCGTTCGAGGCAGTGCGCGGGCGCGGGTCGCTCGCGCGCGAACGTGAGCCGCAGGTGCGTGTCGTGCGCGTCGTCGTCGAGCCGCTCGCGCGACGCGGACGCTTCGCGCTCCACGATCGTCGCCATGTGGCTCCTGTGACAATGTCCTCTTTATAATAATATAATTATACAATTACAATAAAGGTAAAACTCATTCGTTATTACTGATTATGGAATTTAAATAATTTGTATATTGCAATGATAGGGACGCTGTCTGAAATAAAGGTATTATTGTTATTATTATATTACTTTATTGCTTACATACCCGCCTACATAAGTTGCAGTATATTATACTGCATCGGAATTTGTAATATTTACCTGCTATCATGTTTAGGATGTCCGAAAGTAGTGAATTGAGGACAGCCGTTTAGTGGTCTAGGAGGCGGTGGGATCAAGTAGTCGTCCAGCCTGTTATCGTTGTCGCAAGCCGAATTCATCGTCAAGGTGCTAGAAGATATCTGAAAAATAAATAGGTACGGGTGATTTTATTGAATCTTTGGTCATAGCAGTATTTAAAATGTTCCAATCATTTCCGAATATAACCTTTACTCTCAATTAAATAAAAATAAAAATTGTGTACATCTTTTGTAACATTATATAAATAAATAAATTATCAAATACCCTTGCCGGACAAATTAACTAATAGGTAGGTATTGGTGTTTCCGGTTCTGTCAGTTTATACGAGCGAGATAGAACTACGCGTATCTACTTCTACATAGTATGAATATATCGCAAACTGGGACTTATCCAATAGTCTTGAAAAGTTATTTTGCGGACTGACAGAAATACTACGAAATTACACTATTTACACTTCCCAAAATGCCTATTTTGCCATTTATAATAATCATTCCTGATTTATTTTAATTTAATTATTGAAGTAATTTTCTTGATTTCCCGTATTCACTCACAATTGATTTCGCCTTTTCATCAAACTCTGACTGCACGCTATTTGTCTCTGCTACGCTTCCGCCGCTCACGGTACTAAGTCTGCCTGATGATGACGAACCTGAATTGAAAAAATATAATTGTGTAAATAACAAGTGTCAGTTATTTGTAACGCAACTTACGATCTTTATTATTAATATGCAATTTTCTTACTGTCACTTAGGCTGCTGTTCGGTCTAGTGTTCCCATTGCGTTTTTCTATCGTGCCCGTTCCTGTATTGATTTCGTGATCTGAAACATATTATAGGTAATACAGTCGGGAACTATGTTATAATAATGGTGTAACATGCCTCACATTACAAATTACTGCGAAGCTCAACTTACGTTTATTTTTGCTCTTCGAAAACATTTTTTTCACACGCTCAAATGGTGTCGGCCTTTTCAAGTTATCTTTTATCTTTTGCTGGATTTTGTCATATTCTTCACGCATTTTGTTCAGTTGTTCTTGCTTTTCCTTAAGTGACTGCTGTGTTTCATTTCTATTTTTCCATTCCATTACAAGTTTTTCGACTTCTGATATTGTGAAAACATTATTTTTAAAGTCATTTATTATCTCGGCTAACTCTTCTTGACCCGTAAGAGGAAAGTTTTCTTTCCCTGACTTAAGGCTACCGCTATAACGTAATATGTCTTTGGTATTTATAGTTATTTGGCTTATGTCGCTGGTGGGGGTTTCAATATTAAATGTTTTCGATTCTTCAGTCGGCGAATACAGGAATATATCAGACTGATTTGGCAGTAATCGTGAACTGTTGGCGTATAAATTATTTGGTCGAAATTTAGGACTTTCCACTTTGATGTTTGAAGGCTGTACTAAGTAATCGTGCTCAATAGCTTGCTGAATCTTGTCTGCTGTATCATCATGAACGGCGAAGTCATTTTGGTAGAATTGCTCCTTCACTTGTGGTAACTTTAAACTGGGCCGTTGCTTTTTTCCAACGTCGCCGGTATATCCAAAATTTTCTTCCAAATTCTGTGTGCAAACTTCACTGAATGGATCGGTGGTTATGTCTTCGTCTGGTTTCTTAACATCTTTGCGTGTAGGAGAATCTACTGTGTCTGAGCTCTCTACTATTTGCAACTCGGCGTGTTGCTTGCTATCATCTTGGTTCTCCTCCTCCTTCTCCTCTTTATCGTTGTCAGACATATTTTTTAAGTAATAGTACATGTTTGAGAACTCGTTTATTTTCTGAAACAACAACAAAAATATACGAACTGTCTGAGAACTTAAAAGCATTCCTAAACATATGACAAGTTAAGTAAAATTGGAAGTAAATAATATACGTTTCCTTAGAAGTAAATCCTTGAATTGCAATTAGCAGTCAATCCAATGTTTTGTTATGGCAATCAAATGTTAAGAAATAGTGTGCATACCATGTGGTCAGCGAGCATATCAGCCAAGCGATAGTGCTTGTAATCGCGGGCGAGGTCCGCGGGCGTGCGCTGGCGGGCGTTGCGTAGCGCTACGGCCGCGCCGCCGCCCGGGCACTCCAGCAGCTGCCAGCACACCCGCTCAAGGCCGAATCTGGCCGCCCAGTGCAGTAACGTCGGGTACTCCTCCCCACCTATGTTTACACAATTAATGTGAACTTAAAAATGACGAAGCAAATTTTATTTGAAATTGTTATTTTGGTGTGTTTTTCGAGGTTAAATTTAAATGGTAGATTGCACTAGCAGTCAATTACTCACTAGAGACATCAGCTTTCGGGTTAAATTGTTCCAACGAAGCCAATAAGTTGAAATGCGGCGGGATATTCTTTTGAAATGCGTTTAGCATCCAGCTGTCCAATTGATCCTTGTTTGTTGTCTTGAAACCCAAAGTCTGAAAAAAGTCAATCAAGTCTCTAAAACATTCATTTACGGCAACGCCGGTGGCAAAGGTGTGGATGCAATTTTTTATTGCTGTACCACATTAGTATTTAATACCTGGCACATAAACTCCAATGGATGATCGGACGCCCGCAGTAACTGATCAAGCTCCCTCAATCGACTCTCGCATTTTATTTGTCGCCGGCCTAGCGACTGACCATTTTTGCTAACTCGTACCCAAACTAACATTGACACTTCTAAACAGGATTCTGTAAAAGAAAATTGATGTTTTATATAATTTCGACAATGAAGTCCTATTTATTTAATTTAAATTACATGTGGTAGGCACAATATTACAGGGTTCCCTGAAACTCACCGGGGATATCAAATTGAAGCGTGTAGGGGTTTCTTTTCTTGAAAGTAGGTATCTGTATGACCTCGCCTTTTTTGTCTACCATTATCTTTATACTGTCTTCCTCCCTAATGGGGTCGTTGAGAAGCGCTATCACTCGACTCTGACCCTGTGTGTACACAAAGATAAATAATTATTACAATAGCCCATTGTTTTCCTTATAAATTAACTTTACACGTCACGTTAACTTCTTTTTCAAGAATATACCGGAATGCTTAATACTTATGTTCTATCTGAGTAGTTCTATTTCTATCCGATTTTATAATTTCCACTCTCCTTACTTATGTCATTTTTTGTGTCACTTTCTTTTCCTAAGCACTAAATGTTCTTTCAACCCACATCGAGTTACAGGATGTACAATTGACATGTGTGTCTCTCTGACGAAATAGAAGATGCGAATTAATTTTGTCATGCCAGTAACCAGTAACCCACTGCTACGGGAAATGGGCGTGACTGTAAGATGTATGTACTTACGTATATTGTTTATTCTCCAGTTACTACACTGTTACATAAAACAAGACAAGCTACAAGCTACTCACAATTTTCACTTTTTTCGGGACTATGGAGAAGCTAGTTCTATCGGTAGCGGTGTCCTTACAATCTTTGGTTCGTAATATACCGACAGCTGCTGTGAGAAACGTGTCTACAAAAGAAGGATCCTTTTCGCGAACCGACATCATCTGCCATTGGTCTATCATAGGATATTCTGGAAATATGTATACTGATTATTATATGTAAATCTCATTTAATACTTATTACACAGTGTAATAAACTCATTACAATTTTTTTAATTGTGTATTTATTTGTTAAAATCATTACTTAAAGTGCGAAATACTTTCAAACAACATTGTTAAACTCTAACACAAACGAAATTTGGTTTTTATTTAAATTATTTTTATAAAATAATTTACCATCACAGTTATTAGCTATGATGTGATTCTTCTCAACGCCCAACAGCATAACTAATACTTTGTCAAGTTTGACTAACGTATCAAAACATATGTCTGTTTTCAGGTCCGTCATTTTCGAAGCGAGATTAGGACAAAGTATAACGATCTGCAGTTGCGCTTTTGAAAGCTTATCTATTTTGTCTTGCGCGTCCGGAGATACCAACTCCTCTGCAGTGACTGGTGTTACTCTGAAAATTAATAATGTCTTTAGTGTGTAGGTCTTGTCTAAACACTAATAATATGTTGATTCTAAAGTCATTATACAAAATATATTGTCATATATTAAAATATCTATTCTGTAAAAAATATAAATGTATCCATATTTTTAAAAATTAAAGTTTGTCTCTGTTATTGTGGTAGTTTTTTTCTACAATATTATTAATGATTGTTATTAACATCGAAACAAATTACTTTAGGCAAACAAATTACCTAACGGTGCATTGAAAAAAATATTGGGCTAGGACAAAACACTCCATAGGGGATGCCTATATCCAACACAGAACTGACTGGCAATGTTTTGACGTACGATAAAAAGGCGTTGTAAAAAACTTATCAAGACCCAAAATATGGCGAATACACAAATATAAATAATTAAAGTAACACTTGTGGAATTACCTGTAGTGGTGTCTGGCTCTCTGTGACATAATTTTGTCGAAGCTTGCCACGAGGTAATCCGACCACAGCGCGCTCTCGGGAGACCCAGAGCTCCACACGATCGCTATGTCTTCCATTTCTAGAACAAAAGAAATTTAAGATTATTTAATAAAATACCTAAACATTTACAGTTTCATATATAGGCAAGAGGAACCGTAGTTATGAAAGATACAATATTCCTAAATAGATAAATACTTTGATTTTATTTATGGATTAGGTTTCACTGATATAAAAACCCGTCATCGCTTAATAAAAGTACTGTATAATATTGAAAGTAGCGGCCTACGTGAACATGGGCCTTGTATTATGTCAAGAATATTCTTGTGAACATTGTCTCATATGTTTATCTAATAAGGAAGTCTTCCAGATACAATACGTGATAACAAGTGTGATTGATGCTCTGACAAACTACACAGCCGCTTCGCTCGAGCTTATAAGATACCTTACACTGAAAGGAAGTGTTGTCAAGGGATAATCAAAGTATGAACGATGTCGTTCACTTCATATCACATGGGGTCATTGGCTGGACTGAAGTTCATGGATCTTCGAATCATAAACTTTATTAATCTAACTATTTATAGCCATAGCGCTATCTATGTTCTATCAAAAGGCTCGGGTGTACTAATAAAATATATATTAATAATAATAACTTAAGTATATAAAAAAACGAGAAAGCATTATCAGTAGGTACAGTTTCAATATCACGCAAATGCTAATAATATTCAGTGATTTCAATACAACGAACCAACGTTAAGAATACAAAAAATATATACGACGGAAATTAGTAAATTATAATAGGCTGTATAATACCCGTCTGCACGGTTGCAATAGCAAAAAAGTAATGATTGGTTGCAACAAGAGAACACATCTGCGTGGAGCGGGATGCTGCAGCTGCTGTAATCTGACCTGCAAGCTCTTGTCTTACCATTAGGCCCTACCTCTTAATGGCACTTGAAATCAATTAATACAATTACAGACAGGCAGATTGCCTTTCCAAATACGTATGGAATATAACACCAATCATTTAAAGTCGCCCATTTAATAAATGTAGGTTGCATTTCCATGTTGAAACTGAATAAAGAGTCGGAACCCGCGTGCACGTGACTTAAAACATGCGTTGGTTGTTAAAATTTTTATTGCATCCAACCCAGCACTACACGGGGACTGCTTACAAAATATGCCATGCACCGCGCGCACCGGAAACTCATACGGATTTATACTTACCCACCTCTGCCGCCAAATGAAGACCCGACTAAATGTAATATCCGTTTCCTAAATAGACAAACGTCTATCACAGTCGCCCGGAATAACTATAGCCGATTAGATGCGGCGAGAAGTAAGCCTAAGCGGCCACATTAATAGAAACGATCATAGAGCACCGATGACTTTCAAGTAGAGCTCTCTCCAATTTTATTCATTTGCATTCATTTTGATATTGATTTAGTATATTTACGTATAGTTAACATTTGGTCATAGACAATAACGATTTAAATTCGAAGAAACTGTCGTAACAACTCATAGACAAGAGAGATCGCAGATAAACGTTAACCATTATTTTATATTGCCCATTAACAGTAATCTTAATGTATGGATGTTAAGTGGGGAAGCAATAATAATAAATATTGCAATGCATGTGTTCGATAAAAGTTTGTTATGGTTCTGTCTGAACTGAAACGTCACGTTGTATGATCTGTAAGTGATTGAAGCCTTTTGGTCGGATGTTACGTAAAACAATTCAGAAATAGAGTAGAGGTACTCAAACCTTACGGCCGAAAACCGAAACCTAATTATTTGGGTCACAAGGTATTTCCTCGTTCACCGCTACAGTTTTCAGTTCAATGGCCGGCTTCTTTGAAGTGCCGAGTGAAATATTGTAGTTTCGTATAAGAGTTTCCAGTACGTCAGGTGGTTGTTTGATCTAGTACGACTTGCGGCTAGACAGTAAATAGTATTACTTAGGTCGTCGGTTTGTTTATGTTTATAGAATTTTTCATTCGGATATTCCTATTAAGTAATCCATTAAATAATTCAATAATTAAAATAATTGTGCGTTCCGTTTATTTTCAAGTAAAAGTAAGTCTTCCGGATCAATATTTGCCAAGACTGTATTGATTTTATGTTTCCGGGAAACAGTTTACACTATCAGCGAGCGCAAACAAACTAAGTATTCGAATGGTATAGTTAGTGTTCAGATTCATAAGAGTACTTAATACAAATTTGTTTCATATTACACTTACCTACGTATTACAAAAATTACGTTGGCAAAAAATTAAAAAGGTACTTAGCTAAAGATTCCGATCAGTCTGTCTGTCTGTTTGTATATTGGAGTCTATTTATTAAGAAGCTGTTTTGTTATTGAAGAAATTAATCAACATTGATACAGAACGCGTAATAAAAACAGGATGTGATGAATAATATTTATAAGACACATGGTTCTCGTACATCTTTTGCATTTGATGCTAAAGCATGACTTAATAGAAATATGTGTTAGGTAAACGACTTGCTACCTTAATAATAATAAAGCGTGTTCGCAACAGTAGAGCGACCACAGCTTTAAATTAATCCGGACTATCTATATTTTATCGCGTCGATCCGCTAAATCCCGCAGAATGAAAATCAACCAGAAGTTACGTCGAGGTTAACGCTAATTTATAAATTATAATGGGACGAGAAATGACTTGTGCATGTAAAAAAAGGAAAGCAAGAAAACTTTGGTAACTCATGGTAAACTTGTTCGATTTCATTTTTCGAATTACTTACATATTTATACTATTCTTTTGCTAAGTACATATATAGCATATTTTTTTTTGCTAAATGATTACAGCATTGAAATATATTACATTGCTTTTTAAATTTCCATCGGATTTAAGATATTTATAACGCAATCGACATTCAATGTCCGAGTAATGTTATGACAAGTCGTGGTAGCCGCGTTATGAGGCA
The DNA here is from genome assembly GCA_018245675.1 of Agara michaeli. Lineage (NCBI taxonomy): Eukaryota > Metazoa > Arthropoda > Insecta > Lepidoptera > Hesperiidae > Agara > Agara michaeli. Next base: position 2,898 of record DWDX01003443.1, on the reverse strand, counting down.
TGTGCTGGCGCTACACTGGCACCGACAATTCATGATTCACGTTATCAAAATAAACGTATTCTTCATTTTTTCAGTCTGCCAGCTTCACGCTACTTAATCATTAATCTCGCCGGTTATGGAATCGAGGGCAATTAACACAGTTTTTCCATATTTTTACTCACACTGCATACCGTATTACCTGAGAATTATTCACAAACTGGGTAGGTAATTACTTATTTAATATTACCTGATACTGATACCTGACATTTGTTAAGAACAAATTAATTATCATTAGGTATTGTTACGTGCAGTACCCACATATGTAATTAAGTGATTATGTGCAAAGATTTCTGAACGCGTCAATGTTATTTACGACGTTATCGATAGGTTTTTTGACTAAAAATAGAAGGGAAATTCTTTGTAGGTACGTAATTTTTGTATGAATTGTTATTCTTTGTATGTGTCTTTCAACAGACTGTAATAAGAACCGATTTCTATAAAACTTTTTTAATTTCCTCACAATTCAAAAACTGTAGGTTTATATTAAAATTTTTAAATGAAATTTCTTAGGACCAAGTTTTAATTTACGCTTCACTAAGCGGGCGGGAACGGTTAGTAGGTAGAAATAAGAAACATTTTCTGATCTTTTTTAATTAGACGTGAAACAATCAAATTGTTTCGGAAGGCCTTTGCACGAACAATTTCCTCTTTTAACCCGCCCTTTAGTATGGTAACTCACTAGCATTTAATTACGAATTCGTTCACACAGACCTCCACCAACTCTCACGGAATATTTTCATTTACAAAATAATCATTATCTATTTCCAATGTTTATCTTATCTCCTTCTTGTATATAACCACTTTCGTTTCACAATTGTATCTGGGTAGCTGGTTTACAGGAGTGGCATGGTCACTCCGTGAAAAAAGACCTATAAGTGAGATTTAAAAAAAAAGCTATGTATCGAATTTTAGTGTTGCGCGGAGCCTATACCGATGCCGGCCGTGATAATACTGACGATGATAATCTGGCTTATTTAATATTTTCCATATTTATTTTATGCCGTATAATTAATGGACAAAATCAATTAAAGTTACATATTTATGTAACGATGTAGGCATCTTTGGTAAACAATAAATAAGTAGGTAAGTATTACCATTATTTTATTTAATGTGTGTCATAAAAATCGTTAGCACGTTTCAGACAGAAAAGCAGTAAGATAGTATCTCCGAATTTTTCATAGAGGTACTAATAATAATGGTCTTGAAATATATTAGAGACATTTATGTCCCACATTTATAAAGCAGCCAATCCAATTATGTTCTCGTGGATATAGTCACTTTGGGCACAACGTAGCTTTCTGAAAGTGTAAAAATTTCCCGAATCGGATTTCTAGAGATTGCCTTACACAAACATCGTCACAGATATCTATAAATATATAAATCTGTTATACTGGAACTCAATTAACTTTGTGGTTTGCAATGTTTAATAACATTCTTTGACAAATATTTTATATGAATATATTCATGAGTGGTTCTTGATAAAATATAAATATGTAGGTATAGGTAATTTCAATCCCTTCCATGTAGGTAGACTCTTATAAGATCTGTTCTTTTACTCATTATAGTCTAGACTGGGCAGGTATTTATGATGAGATGATTTCGGAGCTTTTGCTGTTTCCATTATTATCTAGCAGGTACTAAGTTACATTATTAAAATTGAATTCATTACAGTTAATAATAATAACCCGTTTAATTTCCACGCAAATCGTCGAAATATTACCACTCTAATTTCAGTTATCATACACAAAGAAAAATTATTAGCAAATATTGGATTTACAAGAATTATATATTATTTTGTAAGATAAAACAATCTGCGGATGCCATAAAGTGCGTTACACGAACAACAAAGAGTATTATTTAAAAGAGGCACAATGCATGGGAGCGATCCTTGTTCGTTTAGTTAGCCGAGAACAAAATAGGCGTCATGCATTTATATTCCCACTGCGAACACATTACGGGAGTCGCTCCGATGCATGTAAAGTAGACCATGTTTATTCTGTCAGACTTGCCACCCTGCATAAATAATGGGCATACGATTTTAAAACATTTACTAACGACACCATGCACCGTCACGTGTATATATTAAGGGTTAAATTCCTACAGCGAGTCTCTTTTACAGCGGTCAATTCAACTTTCTGATGTTGTTTTTACGCTGTCTTTGACATTGATTTTGGACAGAATTGGACATTTTACAGTCGTATTGACACAGGAATTTAGAAGAACACAAAATATCCATACAGTTACTTAGATAACTGCAATTAAATAGAGTAACATGGTTAAATGAGGTGTCGTTAAATTACGACTTTTTTGTTTAACGCTACGAAATATACACATAATATGTAATGCAATAAAATTATTATAGTAACAGAGAAAATATTTCATTTTTATTTTGCATTTATCATTACTAATGTAAGTAATAAGAAATCTACACGTTTGTCGTCACTCTCAACAGAGCACTTAATCGTTTAATTAATATAAAATTATATTTCTGCAACAAATTTTAAATTACCTTTCACTTATTAAAATATTTAAAGTTGCATTTTATTAAGATAAGAAATAATTAAACTTTTAAAAGACGATATAAAATAACGTTATGAAACCACACTAAGATAAATCGATGTATTAATAAGCACTTACTAGTATCCGCCATTATTCCCATGGGTGCGAGTAAATTTAAACCGAACGAAAAAAAGCACTGGACGACCCCGGCTTACAGGTCCGACATTGCACTGAATTGCAGAGAGCACTAGAATGCGCGCGGAATGAGCAAACTGAATGCGAGGCCTGAGAAGAGCGGCTAGAGCGAGCGCGGCGCGAAGTGTCCGTTCGCGACGATGCGCAGCGCCCCGTCGCGCCGCC